>CM034350.1:47575525-47633033 GCA_019925275.1 Mytilus edulis
TGGACATGCTTTGATACTATATATGCCCTTGAATTTTTACTAGATAACATTTTTGTTCGCTTTGGGGATTCCGTATATCGTCAGATTATCGGAATTCCAATGGGGACTAACTGTGCACCACTTATTGCGGACCTGTTTTTGTATTGTTATGAGTTACAATTTATGACAAAAATAAGCAAAGACCCATCGAAACAACATCTGATAAACAAATTTAATAATACTTTTAGATATTTGGATGATATTTTGGCTCTCAATAATGACGACTTCAGTATGTATATTAATGAAATTTATCCTGTTGAACTTACTTTAAATAAAGCTAATACTAACAATGACCACTGTCCTTTTCTCGATCTTGATATCTATATCACTAATGGAAAGCTGAATACTAAAATTTATGATAAAAGGGATGATTTTTCATTTCCTATCGTTAATTATCCGTTTTTAGATGGTGACGTTCCCTTGTCACCATCTTACGGTTAATTATATATCTCAACTTGTACGATTCGCTCGTCTATGTAACAATGTTTTAGATTTTAACGAGAGAAATTTATGTATTACTGAAAAATTATTACACCAGGGTTTTCGATATCACAAACTAGTCAAAACATTTACTAAATTTTATCATCGGTATAAAGACATCATTCGTAAATATAGCTCAACATGCAGACTTCTAATACGTTCAGGTATTTCACATCCTATTTTTTATGGAAATATTCTTTATAAAGCACAAAGGTGTCAGTATTCACCTCAGAAACTTACAAAACCTTTGAATAGACTTATTAAGAAGGGATATAATTACGATACTGTTGTCAAGTCATTAAAGATTGCATATTTTGGCGTTAATATTGAGTCACTGATAAGGTCTTTGCATCGGAACTAAACACATTTATTCTAAAAACAGTTGTTGGCATGACACGAGTTATGTTCTTCTCATATATGTTATGATGGTATGATACTAAACCCCTAACGGGAAGGATTGTGCCTGATGTTCATATGATGAAATCATAATCTTTCAGTCAGTTTAATTGAAGTCTGGAGCTGGCATGTCAGTTAACTGCTAGTAGTCTCTTGTTATTTATGTATTATTGTCATTTTGTTTATTTTCTTTGGTTACATCTTCTGACATCAGACTCGGACTTCTCTTGAACTGAATTTTAATGTGCGTATTGTTATGCGTTTACTTTTCTACATTGATTAGAGGTATAGGGGGAGGGTTGAGATCTCACAAACATGTTTAACCCGCCGCATTTTTGCGCCTGTCCCAAGTCAGGAGCCTCTGGCCTTTGTTAGTCTTGTATTATTTTAATTTTAGTTTCTTGTGTACAATTTGGAAATTAGTATGGCGTTCATTATCACTGGACTAGTATATATTTGTTAGGGGCCAGCTGAAGGACGCCTCCGGGTGCGGGAATTTCTCGCTACATTGAAGACCTGTTGGTGACCCTCTGCTGTTATTTTTTATTTGGTCGGGTTGTTGTCTCTTTGACACATTCCTCATTTCCATTCTCAATTTTATTATTTTGATTTTATTTACAATGACAGTTTTTTTGGGGCATGTTTTAGTCCGACACATTTTGGTGAAACCACTATAATTAAGCAGCCTTTACAAATGAGTGATGCAGCAATGTCCACGTCAGTATTGCATTCTGCACTATCTAAAGACTATTGTGGGTTATTATATGATTTTATGTTCACCTCTCTCCGATTTCAATATCCAACTTAGCATAGCTGAAAAACCTAATAAATCTTAAAAACTTAAAAGTCAATTTGAATGCAATTAATGTTAACAGTTGCCCACATTCATTCGTTCGTCGTTGTTCTTAATTAGCGAAAAAATAAGCAAAAAAACTAGGGAAGGTTTAGTTTAAGTTTAATAAATCTACCGTACGTTGAAGTGCAGTAATGTAACAATTACTCAATGTAACCGCAGACACAAATAGTATTGTTACATTAGTAATTAATCGGATCTGTACCCACCCTGTATTCCGGCAATTAGTTTCAAATGTAACAATAATTATTTTATTATTGTTACGTTTCCATGTAACCGTAGCTAGTGCCTTATAGATATGTGTTAGCATGAGAAGTCTCAGCTGATCGGCTACATAATATGTCATGATATGTGATTCAATTGGTAGTAAGTAAACAAATACAGGTTATTTCTAGTATGATTATGTTCATGTTATACAGCTAAACGCGAAAATAATTTCAATTAAAAGGGAAAAATAACGACGGATTTGAAAAAAGGGGGAGGGCTAAAAAAATTGTCCTGTCCCTAAGTACCTATGAGATAAACCAGGAGTAAACCAAATTGGTTTTAAAGACAACTGCTTTGAATTAAAATTACCGATGTTGTCGACGACTTCAGAGGATGAGTGAAGTGTTTGTAACATATAATTAAACGAACAATCAACTGAAGAAAAATTGAAATGTCAATATACACCTGAGGTAGATGAATAATTTATACTAAAACGTAGGCCTATATCTAAATTATAAATTTTCTATAATACACATCTTACGATGCATGAACACGGTAATATGTTTCAGCATTTCGTGTGTATTTCAGTCTATATGGATAATACCACCTAATTAACCACCGAGGTGACCTCCGAAAACTGCCGACGGTCATATAACCCGATATAAGCATAGATATAAATAGGTAGTAATTCGTGCAATTAGATTTTTTTAGGTCTGTTTGATTTCATATTTTAGGTAAACAAAATAGGTTGATCATCGTTTTTACCTAACAATGAGCTTACATGGATCGAATTAGTCAAACAAAAAGTTTATCATTCGGTTTCACTTTCAATGTTGACATTATTTTTCTTTTAATAGCTGAACACGCCTAGTTCATGGGTAACCCTCTCTGGGGTTAAATTGAAGGCCACATGAATATGAATTGAATGATGTCGAATTTTTCACTTACAAGTGAATAATTTTTCGACCTTTTTTTCTTAGCATATTCTGACAAGATTGAACAAAACTCCCTGCTAAAAGCGAATTATTATTTCACTATATTTCATTTTCATAGATGCTCAAACAAAAAAAAACATATTTTTATTATTTTTATATCTCGAAGTCAATGCCCCTTTGGATTCAAGGAACTCAAATTTTGATGAAAACATGTCTATCATGTCTCTCTGCAACAGGCTAAAATATAAATAGAAATAAAGTGACTGGCTACTGATATCGGTACATTGTCGTCGAAATCCTAGATATCATAAAATAAAAAGGAAATGGGTCACGGGACTGTGTCAAAGAGACAACAACTCGACCAACAGAAAACAGCCCAAAATCGGTCTCTAACACAGCGAGAAAATCCCGGGCTTCAGAATAGACAACTTTCGAGTTCGATGCATTTCCGTCAAAAACTCTGGTTTTAGTGAACGTCATTTGTGCGTTTAGGGGCGTCGTCACTTCCATTCCAATGTTGAGCGAGTGGTTGGAAAACTATAATTCTATATTGTACGAATGATTCGGCAAATTGAATTCTCAAAATTGACAATCAGCATTGCTGTCATTAGGGAATTGTCATTAAGTATCTACAGAACAACCATTATTTCTAGTTTATCCTGCACAATGACGATCACTAAGACGCTTGATGAACGTAAATAGTGCAGGGATACAGGCGACCCCCTCTATCTGGTAAATGACGTAATAAAGGCGCGTATAATTGATGAGTTTTTTCCGGTGACGGATGAACTCGAAAGTGGTCTATTACGACCACACCGTGACACTGTGTTGAGCATACACCTCTCATTTCCTTCAAAATCTCTCTAATATAATTTATGTCAATAGAGGACATTTATCGTTCCCGATTGTTAGCTTTCCATTTTGGACGGTGATGTTCAATCGGTTCCTTCTTATGATGTGTATATTTGACAATTTAATGGCTATGCCCTTGTCTGTTAGTCGCTTTTGAGATTTCAATGAACTTGATTTATGTATAATGGGTAAGTTATTTCAAAAGTAATAAAATTCGTTACCTCAAATTGATTATAAAACCTTAACCTTCTTTTCATAGACACAAAGATATGGTTTAATAGCTTGGCTGTACATGCATAAATCTTATTAAACTGATTGGATATTAGCGGGTTTTTTTTTCACATCGATTTTGTTTACAGAGCCGATGAACACATAATTGATCATTTGAATAAAGGTATCAATTTAAAAGTAATAAAATAATGTTTAAATGGTTATCATATCAAGTTACAACTTTGATTTTGTTTTTAAGAAGGAAAGAAAAGATAACTAGATATACAATATATTGCAACATGTGTACAAGTATGAGAATTACGGATCCTATATCTTCTGGTGTTGTTTTGGTCATGCGTTTCTCCGACTGCTTATGGCGTCTTTACACTAAATCTGTTTGAGATGATACTTAAGTCTGGGAAAACAAAATTTATTTATTAGTCATAATTACTTTTAACTAGCCTTAATTTACTGCAGGTACTGTTATTTAGGTGCTTTGTGTCCGTAGGAATGTTTTTAGTGTTAGCCGTTTTTGTTCCTTCTGCGTATACCTATCTTTTGAGGTAAGCAAATTGCAAACTTATTTTCATAGTTTGTTCTTATGTTGTGATGTGACACTACTGTTGCTTGTAAGAGGAGGTTTGAGCGCCCAGAAATATGTTTCGCCTCGCCATATTCTTTGTGATTCTGTACTAAGCTAGGAGACTGTAGTTTAGTTGTTGTGGTTTGTTTATGTCTGCCATATACATGTTTTTCGTGAATTGATTTGTTGTAAATTAGGCCGTTGGTTTTTATTTCAATTGAATACTTTCATGTTTTTCATATTGGAGCCTTCTTAAGCCAACTATTCGGTGTCTTCCCGATTGTCCAACATTTTGGAAGTACAGGTAAAAAAGTAATGAAATTTTGTGGCACAATCCAGAATATGTTATTGGGACGGGCGCGCATTGCATTTGCACCAATTTCTTAAAAATCCAATCTTTCATTTGCGCCAAACTTCAAACACTTCATTTTCGCCATTTCACAGGTAATACAGGTAACATATAACGGAATGTATTTAAGGAATGACTGTAATATTTTTTCTGTCTATGAAAAAATAACATAAAAAATTTGGTGCACATTGAATAACGCGCGTAGCGGGTTATTTAACAGTGTGCACCACATTTTTTATGTTATTTCGAATAGACAGAAAAAATATTACAGTCATTTCTTATAATTTAATTCTCTATTCCATTTTAAAAATTATGTCTATGGGCTCATAACAAAATAACGTAAGCCAATCAGAAGACGCGTTACATCCAAAATTAAATTATTCATTGTTGTATCGTGAATAAGATCTGTTTTTACAGTATTTCTCCTGTACTCATTTTTAATACAAAACTGAGGTTTAAAAAAAAGTGTTCACATGTTTTAGGTGTATAGATGGATATTAATTGTCAGTTCAGAGACAAACAGAGGAAATCTGTATTTGTTTTATGATCACACGCTTATCATATTATATGCATCATATAAAAAAATCATGCCATAAAACTTGCAAAGCCAGAATAACAACTGAAATTAATAGAATTATAATTTTACTATACTGTATAATGCTGAGAACTGTCTCGCAATATTTACTCCTTTTAAGATATGTTCAAAGTAACAGCTAGAAAGAAATATCTTGTTTGGTTTTATGATGACTAACGGATTTCTGATAATTATGTTTTACTAGTATTATGCAAACAAAAACTGTCTTTATCATTAAGAGTCCGCTTTTTGGGGAAAAAAAATCAATGTTTTTAATTATTTACCTGTATTATTGCCGCAAATGAAATATGGTCTGTGGCGCAAATGTAAGATTATATTTGGTGCAAATGAAATGCCAATGGACGCAAATGCAAAGCAAAGCACCGAGTGGGATACCTGGGAAGGTTGAATGTGGGACAATCGGGAATTGTTTTGATGTGGATTACTTTGGGTTTTTTTAACCCCTAGGGTGACTGGGGTATAAAAATATGGTCACTTGGTCTTCTCCCGACCGGCAGTAAAACGCTTGCCGAAGTGGGGCGTCCGTTTGGCTGTGCGGGATGTATCAAGTTCGCAGTCACGTCCGTTCAGAAGGGGGACGTTCAATCCGATGCCTCGTGTAAAGAAAGTGCCACGCTCTTTGCATGTTAAGAACCCTTGCAACAACTCTTTGAGGGGTCCGTTGGTGGCCTGTTGCAAGGCAAAATTTATGTCCCTATCTAATATACCCTCATTTTCCAGTGGCAGTCCAAATTTCCCCGACCCTCATCCAAGATGGCCTCTATTGTATCAACCTACTTATTGTGTTTATTGTGAACTTGTTCTCGTCCTAAATATGCATGAAATATTTGCCACTGGACGTTAAGCAACCAACAATCAATCATCAATCTTTGGGTTTTTTTTTAGTGTGAAACAGGTATAGTTACAGGTAAATAATCAGTGTAAAAAAATAATATATGAAATCGCATGAATACATTATAATATTTACATATTTTATTTTGCACGGAAATGGTACAAATGCAGTTTTGTCAAACATAGTATATGCATGATTCTAACTAAAAGAAATAACACATATCAAGCACTTCTCAATTCTTCATTAATGTGTACTAAAATGTTGCATTTAAGAAAACAAAGTAAACATGCATGAAACAAGAAAACCCACATATAAACAGCTCAATTAATATGTCACTAAGAGCAGATACTATAGAGCACACACAATGTAGAAGGTACAACAATAGCATGCATACAGAAACATTACGACAAAAGAGATGATTTTAGATTACTGATTGTGAACGTTCCATTTTTATGTAGCAACGTACCAGCATCGCCTGCATACGGATAATATCTCTCCCTATTGATACGATATTCCCGGGCCTATGTTTCCTATCATGATTTCCTTGATAAAGGAAGTTATGAAACCAAGAGTTCGAAATGATGAGGTTGAAACCATCCCTTTGTGAATTTTACGGACGCCATCACGAGTTTGTTGACCGTTATAGAATATGCGTTTCACAGATGATATCGGATATGTTCCTTATGTCGTAATTATAATCCCGTTCCCTTTTCACGAATTTTACCTACCGAATTAGACTATTCATCGGGTTTGTTTTCATGAGCAACACGACGGGTGCCACATGTGGAGCAGGATCTGCTTACCCTTGCGGAGCATATGAGACCACCCCAAGTTTTTAGTGGGGTTCGTGTTGCTTAGTCTTTAGTTTTCTATGTTGTGTCTTCTGTACTATTATTTGACTGTTTGTCTTTTTCTTTTTTAACCATGGCATTGTCTATAAGTTTGACAGTCCCTCTGGTATCTTTCGCCTCTTCTTATATATAATATAAGCACAACATTAAAGAACACACATATACATAAGTGCAGCAATTATGAATAGATCACCCAGAATACATAACATAAACATCATAACAGATCATAGAATTGCAACACATGTAGTCCAAGCAGAGACATATATATATAATTATGCCCCACCAACGATAGTATGTGTCACTGCACACTGAGGAGAAACCTACACAATTTTGCCGAACCTTTTTTGGGGGGCTAAAATGAATATTATTAATTGAAAATAACAGGAAATTGAAACAGGCACTAATTGACTTTAACAAACTCTCCGAAAGTGGCTGTGTACTTGACAACATCCAGCACAGACAAACGGATGACCCACCATGTATGGCAAGTGATTTTTCAGTAGTACTGCATGTCTGAAGAAGACGAGGCAGACCATAGGGGTGTCCGAGTTATCACGTAATAATTTTTTTCCCAATAGGGTGACCGTGATAATCATTAATTACTTTTCTCAACAAAATAATAAAAAATGCAGTCCTAGATTATAAAATAATAATGACATATTTGGTCTGGTAATGAAATAATCATTATAAAAACAGCCAAGTAATCACTTAATCATAATCCCCACGAGGAGTCTCTAAGACCAACGTGACCATAGTTATTCCCAATGAGTGGTTGTTCTATATCATATCGAAAGTGATGAGCAAAAAAAAAAAAGCAAAAAATAAATAAAAACAAGGATTTTTGTACTATACAAAAATCTGTTATTTTGCCGAATTGCCGGTGCCGGCTAAATAGCCACTGCTAAAAAAATTTGTCCCACACACATTAGCCAATATCCTCTTTTATTTGAATGTTATTCTTTTCAATAATAATAATTAAAAAAAAATCAAAGACGGTTGGCAACGAGGCTGGGACTGTATAGGCTATAATCATTAAAAATATTAGTTAGTTTGTCGAAGTTTTCTACGGCTCTTCCATAAGCTTTTTTCGATACTCGAAGGGAGCTTCATACCAGTAAACAGAAAGCGATAATTCGAGGTGCCATAGTAGATACGGTACCCATTGGAATGCCGGTAATATAGTTTTAAACGATAGAATTTTGCAAACGTGACAAGTTATACATGTAAGAGCGCCCATGGGTGGTATATTTTCACCATTATGCACAGACTGCACATATCTTCATCAAATTAATGGCATTTTTTTGGGGTACTAAACAACGAAAAACAGACACGATAAAAAGCAAAAAAAAAACAAAAAAAAAAACAAAAAAAGAGCCAGGCTCCTGATTTTGGACAGGTATATTAAGTATATATGTATAAGCAGCAAATTGAATGTATCATCTGGATTCAAACCCATTCAATCTAATGTGGAACAGGGTTTTACTGCATGCACAAAACAAATGATCAGTAAGTATAGATTTTGTCTTATTGATCTGAATAAACATTCCACATTTTATGAAACACAATCTCGATGCAAATATTTGCACCTGTCCTTAGTCAGTAAAAAAGAAAATATTATCCTCCACACACATGATAATGAAAACACGGGTTACACTAAAGACCTGAAAGTGGACATGAAAAGACCTGAAAAGACCTGAAAATATACGATTAAAATTATTCAAATTGCAATAACTTTTTTATTGTTGGATGGAATTTCTTTATTAAAGTTGGAATTTTATTAATTGTTAATATCCATATTTAATTAAAATTTAAATGTTTTAAATTAAAAAGAGATATAATTTACAATTTAGTTGAAACAAGGATTTGTATAGTAAGACTATACAAATCCTTGGTTGAAATAAGAATTAGCATAAAAAAAGTTCTAATGTTCACGTATTGACTTTTTTTTTTAAAAGCAACTTGTTGTTTCATTTCTATGTAACCATAGCCAGTGTCATAAATATATGAAGTATTGAACGAATATATAGCCTGGTATGTCGGCTCGATATCTAGCTGCGCTTCGTAAGGGCCAGGTGGGGAACAAATACCACGTGATCGATTTACTGACAAGATTAGCTAGGACCCCAGAACGAATATAAAGATTGGATTTATCTCCCTTGTTTACCTATCTTCTAAATTTGAGTAAGAAAAAGCAGAAACGATCAAAACAAAGTCATGAACTTCACTCCTCCTGATAAGTTTGCAGAAGAATGGAAAAAGCGTATTTCAGACATTTCAAATTCAGAAGTAAAAACGGTAAAAGTTTTTAACATCGAATAAACAAATAATTTGCATTCTGACTTGTTTATAAAAAGTGTACATACAAGTCTGTCAGACACCTCAAATTATAGACTAATATAGACTGACAAAGATGTTTGATGGTCAAAACAAAGTGCATACTATATTATTTGCAGGGTTTATCAAAGCAGTAAATATTGAGTGATTTTTTGAAGAACTTTCGAGTTAGATCTTTAACTGACTCTGCTCTGTTAGACTTGTTGTGGTGTGTTAAATTTGCCATGCAAGTTCTGAAGACATATTCCATAAAGAGTCATGATCTTATATAACATCTATACACCAATCTACATTTACGAATGAGTTACACAGGTTGACCCAAACTGAGACCCAAGTTCGAATAGTGTAATGACATCATTGAACAATCTGGTTGTTCTGTGACATAACATCATAAGCACTGTGACAAAGTAATTATTCAGAAAAGTGCACAAATACAAAAGTCATCTATTTGATAGAATCAATAGATACAAGAAGATGTGGATCCAAGTCAAAGTTTATAAAAGTAAACGGTTGTTATTCATTTGTTATTTGGAAATCTGCACTGGTTGACCCAGAGAATCTGCTCTCAAGTTTCCATTGTGGCGACATATATTATCTATAATGACAACAAAATTTTACAGGAACCTTTGTGATGTCCAGTGATGTCAGACAAATAGCGAAAGGTTTATGAAATCATTCCCCTCAATAGTTGGTATTATTGACTCTTGACTATCATTAAAATTGTTGTCAAAAGTGTAAAACATTTCCAAATAGAAATTAGAAGTTTTAAACTTATCAATGCCTTTCACAGTTTTTTAAGCCATGTTGAACAGGGGTAGATTTTCATAATTGAGGTAAAAATGGTTATAAATATTGAAGGGAAACATCACAGAATTGTTACTTGGAAATATGCATGGGATTTTCCTGTACTTTCATACTACTTGTATTTCCAGCTCTATCCTCCAAATCTGCACCCTATACATGCTATACAAATTATGAATATGGCTGCAATAAACATGATTCTCGAAGTCTGACATTGTTCTGACTTTATCGTCTGATGATACATTTTGTACCTGATTATGTCGACAATCCAGTTTATTTCACTTTATTCATATTTGATATTTTGATATCCCAAGTCAGACATAAACATTTAATCAATGATATGAAGCAGGTGTACTGTTACATTTGTACCTGTGAAAAGGGCTAAGTCAGTAATAATTTAATTTTTGAATAGTTTTTGGTAATAGACCATTTTCAAATTAGCAACTTTTGATTCTGGATTATATAATTTTTAACAGATTACCTACTATGTGGTTAGACATTCTAGTACTTGGTCAAGTAAGAGCAACCAAAAAAAGTAATAATCAGCAATTTTTGGGGGGAAGGTTTACTGTTTTCCAATAGTCTAAATTGAAAACTTCGTTCAAACCTATGATTGCGTTTGATAAAAACCACAATTTTTATACATGTGCATGTAAAACAAATTTTGTTGTAGAAGGGTCTAAATACAGCACAAACAACATTTTCCAAAAGACTAAAAAAGTGAAAAAGTATATTTTAACAAAATGCATTTAACCGACAGATTGAACAACTGATGTTTACCCTGCTGACTGCCATTGGCGATTGCCAAATAAATTGATCACAAGATGTTACAAAATGGATCTTAATATTAATTTACTACTATTTACAGAAACCAATAAACTTGTGGCAAAGATGTTATACCACAGACATGAGGTGTCAAATTTTTTTTGTACAATGTACACCAGATCTGGATTTCGACAATAAACGTCTGTTCAGTGATGTTAGGGATCAAAACGGTATTTGGAAGGCTATAAGATTTTCCTCAATTTAGGATAGACTCTTGAATTTAAAGAGTCAAAATAGGATGAACAGATCATATAAACTGGAGGGAAAATATGATACAAACCCAAACGAATATATATAAACAAGTCTAAATTGAAAACTACGTTCAAACCTATGATTGCGTTGGATAAAAAAACCACAATTTGTATACATGTGCATGTAAATCAAATTTTGTTGTAGAAGGGTCTAAATACATCACAAACAACATTTTCCAAAAGACCAAGAAAGTGAAAAAGTATATGTTAACAAAACGCATTTGACTAACAGGTTGAACAACTGATGTTCTTAAACCCTGCTGACTGCCATTGGCGATTGCCAAATAAATTGATCACAAGTTGTAACAAAATGGATCTTTATATTATATTAATGTAATACTAAACAGAAACCAATAAACTTGTGTCAAAGATGTTATACCACAAACATGAGGTGTCAATTTTTTCCTTTTACACCAGACCTGGATTTCGACAATAAATGTCTGTTCAGTGATGTTAGGGATCGAAACGGTATTTGGAAGGCCATAAAATTTACCTCAATTTACGATAGACTCTTGAATTTAAAGAGTCAAAATAGGATGAACTGATCATATAAACCGGAGGGAAAATATGATACAAGCCCAAACAAATAAGTCTAAATTAAAAACTATGTTCAAACCTATGATTGCGGTGGATAAAACATTTTTCACCAGTTATAATGTTCCTGGCATTTATTCACATGTCTGACTGCTTTAAATGTCTGTGTATGCTAAATGGGCTGTCCTACGGCTGTGGGAGTTTCTCCCTACATTAAAGACCCATTGGTGGCCATTGGCTGTTGTCTGCTCTATGGTCGGGTTGTTGTCGCTTTGACACATTCCCCATTTTCCTTTCTCAATTTTATCTCCTTCTATTTGTTTAATTTAACATCAATGATTTTGTATTCTACACTAATAAAATATCTTATCTTATCTTGTACTTTTATTATTTTAAATTTATTCTATAAAAAAAAATACATCAATAAAACTCTTATTCTTTAATATAAATTGTTTTAAAATAAACTGTGAAGGTCTTTCTAGAAAATCAACTAAGGTTAGTCTTCTATGTCATGTTTGTCTTCAATGGCAAAGTTTTCTCATTCAACTGCAAAAAAATCTTCAGAGCTCTCTTTTAGTTTGAGAGTCTGCTCCTTTTTTGAATTTTAGTCACAGAACCATATCAAACATATTGGTAGAAAAGAGTTATTGCTCTGTGAAGGGCAATGTGTTGAACTATTTGAAACACAATACAGGTTTGAAATTATTTGAAATATTAAGATATTTTATTAGTGTAGAATATATAACAAAAGCATTGATGTTAAATCAAACAAATAGAAATCACAAACATTTTACAAAGACGTTCACAGCTTTTGGTTTTGCATTTAAGTCATTATTAGTATATTACATAAAACAGAGATAAAAAAAAAATGCTGCCGTCATGTACCTCCATCATATTTATTCTTATACTGTACATGTTCAAAAAATAGTGCCCTATCATTAATATACATATCAAACCATACATGTAAAATAGTGTCCAATCATTAATATAAATATCAAACCATACATGTAAAATAGTGCCCAATCATTAATATAAATATCAAACCATACATGTAAAATAGTGCCCAATCATTAATATAAATATCAAACCATACATGTAAAATAGTGCCCAATCATTAATATAAATATCAAACCATACATGTAAAATAGTGCCCAATCATTAATATAAATATCAAACCATACATGTAAAATATTGCCCATCATTAATATAAATATCAAACCATACATGTAAAATAGTGCCAATCATTAATATAAATATCAAACCATACATGTAAAATAAACATAATTATGCACGTCATGTTTGTTTAAAAATGAATTGTTATTTCATTTAAATTCACACAATACTAGTGAAATAAAAAACTTCATATAATTAAAAGGAACCATATATTAAGAATTTTTTTTTAAATTTACAATTTACTGTTTTCTGTATGTATAGAGATTTTTTTATTGGCAAAAAATTTCTTATATATAAACATTTCATCCATGAACATAGTTTCCAGTCCAAATAAACAAAACAAGGGAGGTAAATAGAAATAAATTTTTATAACAAATGTTTTTGGGGCTGAAAAAATAACACATCATATCTTTGGGTGAGTTGACAAACCTTATTTAACAGTTAATTAGGTGCCCAAGCTAGATATTTGAGAACCAATGAATTAAAAAGGTATCTGTCATTTTTTCTTCTGTCTTCTTTCTCACACCTGAAAATATCTGCTGCATTGCTTGGAATCTGAAAGTTAGATGTACTTTATTGCTCTGTGAAGGGTATGATATGGTTATATTTATAAACTATATGGGTGGAATCAGAAAAAATGAAGCAAAAGTGTGACATGGGGGGTCCAATTTCAAACTTAATATTTTGTATTTCTTTTTGTCTTGCCCTATTACCAATACTTTAAGAGTTTTGTATTCCGTTTTTATCTTTTATTCTTCTTCTTTTTATCCGCAGGATATCTGATAACTCGTTTTGAACAGTTTTATGTATTTCTGTGCTGACATGGATTATCATTGGCATGGTCATATTTAAAAATTAACTGTTTACAAAATTTAGAATTTTTGAAATACTAAGGCTTTTCTACCTCAGGCATTGATTACCTTAGCTGGATTTGGCAACACTTTTAGGAATTTTGGTACTCAATGCTCTTTAACTTCGTACTTTTTTGGATTCAAGCGTCACTGATGAGTCTTT
This sequence comes from Mytilus edulis, assembly GCA_019925275.1. NCBI lineage: Eukaryota > Metazoa > Mollusca > Bivalvia > Mytilida > Mytilidae > Mytilus > Mytilus edulis. Next base: position 47,589,640 of record CM034350.1, read on the forward strand.
TGTAGACGAAACACACGTCTGGGCATATATACAAAATTGAGTCCTGGTATCTATGATGAGTTAATTTACTACCACTGGGTCGATGCCACTGCTGGTGGAGATTAATTTCCCTGAGGGTATCACCAGCCCAGTAGTCAGCACTTTTTATGTGCTGACATAATTATCATTGATATGGTTATATTTATGAATTATATGTTTACAAAATTTAGAATTTTTGAAATACTAAGGCTTTTCTACCTCAGACATAGATTACCTTAGCTGGATTTGGCAAAACTTTTAGGTATTTTTGTCCTCAATGCTCTTCAACTTTATTCTTATTTGGCTTTTTTTAAAAACTTTTTTGGATTCGAGACACACTGATGAGTCTTTTGTAGACGAAACGCGCGTCTGGTGTATATACAAAATTTAGTCCTGGTATCTAAGATGAATTTATTTATAGTTAGATAATATGTATAAGCTTTCATGTATAATTGTGCCAGATGTATTTGTTTGTGCATTAAAGTCTTTTTAAGCTTTCAAAGATACTTTGGAAGGACAAAGAAAGTTTTGGGTGTACATGTACTATACAGTCTCTTTTGTTTTTTTTTTTTTTTGGGGGGGGGGATGTTTTGTAATATTTTAATCCTTAGAACCATGTTATTTTAAGAACATGTGATTCAAAATACATCCGCTATACATATTTTTGAATAAAGTTCCCGCAGAGAAACTGTTTACCATTCTAGAGTTTTAAATGGGTGTATATACTATAGTGCATAATTGTTACAAACATTTTTACTTTTTAGATTGATGATGGAAAAGATTTTAGCCCCTTTAGACTCCCTTACTTTTTTCTATTTTTTAGATGAATCTTTTTGATTTTTGTTTTAATTGACAAATTGTAATCCGATCTTGTTGTATTGATCATTGTTGATTGTTTTCATGAATATTTTACCATTTCCTAGACAAAAAATGAAGTGTAGTTTCACCAAGTATGATTCATGTCAATCAAATCTTTGAAACATAAACCATGGTTATGAAGTTAAATGATTAGATCAATAATATTGTGTAATACTGTTATAGTTTGTCATCCTGATTTACCAAATGGAGAGACATGTAAAAATTGTAGTTATGTGTGATTGCTTGATGGAACATGTAATCTCTGGATGTATTGATTAAATTATTTGAAATTTCAAGTTTGCACCAAGGTAATTTAAAATTATGGATATTATGCTTTATCTAATTGCTTTGGGGAAAATGCCTAGATTAATGACATAAAGAATTTTCTTACAGGATGACTGAAAAGATGTGTAGTCAAGCAAGAGTTATGGATGTTAGAAAACTGACAAAAGAAATTAGTCTATTTTTTATAATAATGTTTATCAGAAATTAACTCACAAATTGGGGACAAAAAAATAAAGCCTTTTCAGAGTCTGATAAGAAAAAAAAGAAGAAATATTTGATGGTCTCTCATGAACTCATATGCTATAACTTTACCCTTATGATTGTTTGATTGGTGTTTAACACCTCTTTCAGCACTATTGTGCTATTTCATTGTGGTCAGTTTTTTTGGTGGATGAAACTTTTCCTTTGACTGACTAACCCAGACAGAACCTTTGACTGTTGGTAGGAAAACTGACAATCCTTGTCATTTGAGATTTAGAGTAGAGCAGTAGTTGAACTACTTAGACCACTACAATGCTGAGACCTGTTTCCCTAATGGTATCAGAAATGAATTTTCTATAGTTTAATTGTCTAGCCTGTAACTTTTGTCGCAGAAAGCTCAACATGCTGTGTCAACTTTTTAATCACAATCCAAATTTAGAGCTGAATCCAGCTTGAATGTTGTGTCCATACTTGCCCCAACCGTTCAGGGTTCAACCTTTGCGGTCATATAAAGCTGCGCCCTGCGGAGCATCTGGTTGGTCCTGTTTTCAAATTGGTCCACATTGAGGTCTAAAATTGAACATTATTAGATTGCATCCAAAATTGAATTCTTGGGGTTCTATGATATGCTGAATCTAACAAGTATTTAGATTTTGGATATTGGACCATAATAGGTAAATGTCCAATTTAAAATTTTTAAGTTTTTAAGTTTAAGTTCTTAGACCACATTCATTCTGTGTCAGAAACCTATGTTGTGTCAACTATTTAATCACAATCCAAATTCAGAGCTGTATCAAGCTTAAATGTTGTGTCCATACTTGCCCAAACTGTTCAGGGTTCGACCTCTGCGGTCGTATAAAGCTGCGCCCTGTGGAGCATCTGGTTGTGTTTTGGTTTGTTGTTCTAATACTGTATGCAATGGGTCATCTACATTTGGTGTTAAACACATTTTATGATGTACATGTCAATCTAGCATGTTTTATTTAACCTTGACCTCATTTTGACAGTTCATTGCTCAATGTTAAATTATAGGTTTTTGGTCTGTTTATCTAATATTAATAGCAATTGGTCAACTTAATTTGGTGTATGGAATGATTGTAAGGTGTACATGTCTGTCTGGCTGTGTTCATCTGACCTTGGACTCATTTTCATGGTTCATTGTTCAATGTTTAATTTTCCTGGTTCAGTTTGTTTCTTTGTTGTGCAATAGTTCAACTATATTTAAAGCATATTTGGTGTATGGAATGATTATAAGGTGTACATGTATTTCCAGTTTGGTTTATCTGACCTTGACCTCATTTTCGTGGATCAGGTTAAATTGATGTGATGATTGTTGGAAAATATTATATTTACTATTAGGACTGTCAACATAATATCAATAGTTAGGAAAGAAGACGAGACATTACAACATGTGCGCTCTTGTTACAAAATTAGCAGCAAAAGATGCTCTTCAAAATCCTGTCATTGCTTTGTTGGTTGTTACTTGTAGCAAACTAGTTAAAAATAAAAATTGTGCATCTCTTTGAGTTATCAGTGACATGAAACCTCTTGAATTATTACAAATTTTAAATGGCACGATTTTTTTTCTAATTTCAGAGTATAATGATAGCCATTGGTGTAGCTATTATAACATTCCTGGTAGTTTTATTCTTTGGAGTATGGAAACTGAGGACAAAAGGTTGGTTTATATTACAAAATATCTGTTAACAGCTTAATTTATTTAGAAGTTGGAATTGCATTACTGAAGAAGATAAATTAATAACATGACTATTTAAAGATGCTAAAATCCATTGATGAGGTTAAGTAATGTCTTATTTTTATCTGCAGTTTTGCCAAGCCGGACTGGGATGCCGAGAAAACCTAGATTTAGAAAAAGAGATAAGATGCTGTTTTATGGAAGGAGAATGTTGAGAAAGGTATAGAATTAATAATTTTGATTAAATTGCCCTCACAGAGGGTGCTGCATAATTTAAGCCTTTCAAGTGGCACACCCATCATGCATGGTTTATGTACATTGTATGTAAAGCTTTTACTCTGACTTTGACTACATGTCAACTAGGCAAATCCTGTTATAGATTATTTTTGTTTTTTGTAATTTAAGACAATTACTGGTAATCTTTTTTTTAAATTCATTATCCCAAATCTTATTTGCTAATGTCTTTTAAAAAAATGTGTTTTGTGAAAAGGATTATTATATTACTGCTTTACATTTGATCAGCTTTCTGTTTGGTTATGCTGAATTATTAAACTGATTTTTTAAAGAATAGAATTCATCCTTTAAAAAAAAAAAAAAATTTTAAGCTACATATATATAAAAGTACTTTGTTGTATAGGGAACTCCTTTCCCTTTCTTGTTTTAGTTATTTTATCTTTTTAAGTTGCTTTTTCCTGTGAGATCATATAACCTAGATAATAACATATAATATAAAGAAATGTTTTAGTTGTATAAAGAGGTTTACTGATGAAAAAAAACCAACACTTATTTATCTGTAATTTACATGGAATAAGAAGATGTGGTATAATTGCCAATGAGACCACACTCTACCTGAGACCAGATGACATAGAACTTTATAATTATAGGTCACGGTAAAGCCTTCAACAATGAGAAAAACACTTTGTGTTTTCCATAGCAAAACTTATTACAAGTATTTGAACATGTTGAAGTGGGAATGTTGGTGTATTGACTAAGAAAAGCTTTGCTAATAGCATTCCTTGCTTATCTCTCATCATTGATGTTATATTGATTGTTTATAACAGGGCAGCTTAGTAGCAACAGAAGTGGCCGGTTTGGCAAGTTTAAGTGTTTTTCTGTATAGATTGCCACTGTCACATTATTCTTAGATTTAATACACATCACTGGATTGTTTCTACTCACTGACTACTTATTATCTTTCTGTGTGCTACTCATACTCTTTGTATAGTTTAGTTATTTCTAGTATTGAAAATAATAACCTGGATTTTATAGGTTGGATAAATAAAGAATTTTGCATGTAAATCTGTTTATAGATAAATATACATGTATAAACTTTATCTAGTAATATATAGTCTGAAAAACGTAATCCAATGCAGGGTTTTCACTAAGGCGAGTCCATGAGTTCTGGACTCGTCAAAATCTGTCTGGACTCACCATTTTCAAAACTGGTGAGTCCACAGATGCATCAAGATTGAAATATTTTTTATAAACTGAACTCAGTTAAACACAAATATCATCATTTTAAAGCAAAGGTTTAAAAGTGATCTGAATTTGATTTGATTTCATTGCTCTGTTAGGAAATAGAGACTAAAATATTACTTTATATTGCAATAAAATATTTTATTCTTGCTGTTGGACTCATCATACCTAAATATGATGAGTCCCTGGACTCGCCTTCTAAAATCCTTAGCGACAACCCTGCAATGTCATAACAGTTGACAGGAGAAAGTTTATAGATAAGACAAAAACAAAGTTTTCAATAATTGAAATACTTTTGCAAATAATTTAAGATCTTTATGATATAATTACAATGAATAAAAAATATGTCAGAAATACCAGTGCAACAGACAAATAATCAACTTTCAGGAACTAAAGATGAACAAAATGAGGTCATCATTTGCCTCTAAACAATGATGGATATCCATGCTTAAGTTTAGATAATGGCAGGGTACAATTTAATTGTGCTCATCAGATCTCAGAAAAAGTTCTTTACATATTAACATTGCTTTAAATTTTACAAGATTTAAAGTGGATAACAAAACTAACTTACCTTTTATGTATCACAGTTTTGAATTGAATTTCAATGGTATGAACATCCCAACTCGTTTTACTTACCCTTCAAAAGATAACATTGACTTTTTTGGTCAAAAATGGAAAAAAAATCCAATCAAACAGATTCCACATGCACCTTGTGAGTTGTGATTAACGTGAGTGAGTTATCCTCCTTGTTTTACCAGTAAATTTAAATAAAAAAGAATAAACAACAGGAAAGTGTGAAAAGAAAGCTTACACCAGTTTTTTGCTTTGCTAACTTTAAAAAAACCTTATACCAATGGTTAATATCAACAATATCTTAGACAAATTCTAAAATGGTGGATGCCCTTTGGAAATATAAAATATGTGCAATACAGGGGACATTAGAACTCTGTTCTTCTATTTTTTGCATTAATTTTCACTGCAATTAGAAACGAAAAAATCTAAATAGAAGGGCAGTTTACCTTGTACAAGGAAGGAAAGATATGCCATCTGTTTTAGTTATATAAATATTAATTATAATGTTTTGTAGTAACTTTTCAAAGTAAAAATTAGAAATCATTTTTAATATGCATCTATCGAGACTATCGAAGGAACAACCAATTTCTTTTTGAAACAGTTGCAGTGCAATCTTATGTTTCCAAATCATTAGATAGAATGTATCTAACGGGGTCAATTCATATTAAATCATTTAAAAGAATTACAATAAAATTGAGGGTACCAGAGTTAACTTTTGAGTATTGTGTTAATCGGTTAATCAGATAATCTTATTTATGCAAGACTTTTAAATTAAATGCATAAGTATTATAAGTAGTTGATATACTAGGAAGGTTAAGTTTGTGATTCTGCTTAACTTAAAAAAAAATTAAGCTTGGTATGGTTCATCTATTGCTTAATTTTTAAAACATTTTGGTATTTAATATGAATTACTAGTTTGATGTTCATCTTTTTTTAGATTTTTATACCCCATTTATGGGCATTATGTTTTCTGGACTGTGCATCCGTTCGTCTGTCACACTTCAGGTTAAAGTTTTTGGTCAAGGTAGTTTTTAATGAAGTTGAAGTCCAATCAACTTGAAACTTAGTAAACATGTTCCCTATGATATGATCTTTCCAATTTTAATGGCAAATTAGAGATTTTACCCCATTTTCTCAGTCCACTGAACATAGAAAATGATAGTGCGGATGGGGCATCCGTGTACTTGGGACACACTCTTGTTTATACATCTTTTATTCTGAGAATAAAGCATAATATGTAGAGAGAAAAAAATCCATGATAATTTTTTACAGAAGATGTTGTATGAAAATAGAAAACAAGATAAAAGATTTAAATAAGCCATATGAAGTTCTTTGAACTATAAGAATATTAAGATGTGATATGATTTCCGATGAGACAACTATCCAGAAGAGACCACATGAGGTTCTACTTTTATACACGTGACAGTCTTTCAGGAGTTGTATTGATTAATGATAATGGTGTGCAGTTGTCTTGCATTTCAAATTTTGTTTAAGAAAAATTAGTACTGAAGAGTTGCCATGGAAAATTATGGATTTGACAGTAGCAAAGACATACCTACTGTTGACAAGGATGATGGAAGTGTTTAACGACCTTGATTGGCTTTTCAGCCCTCGCACGGTCGGTCAAAAAATCAAAAAAGCACCTTTTGATTTTTGTTAGGTATGTTAAGTTCACCTGAACTAACGATGTTGTCATCCATCAACTTTTATAAAAGTCTTCTCCTCAGAACTTACTAGGTCACATTCAACCAAACTTTGCCTCAATCATCATACTGTAGGGGTATTTAGTTTTAAAAATGTGTCTGATGACCCCTCCTCTCATTCCCCCCCTTTTGCCAACCAAGATGGCCAAAATGTTTAAAGAATGAGCATAGAGGTTAAATGAAAATCTATTATTTTGAAAACCACTATGAATACAGCAAATCTAAAAGGGTCAAAATATGTAGATATAAAAAGATGTGGTACTAGCGCCAGTGAGATAACTCTATATCCAAGAAACAGTTTGTAAAAGTAAACCATTATAGATCAAAGTACTGCTATCAACCAGAGCCTTGGCTCACACTGAAGAGCAAGCTATTAAGGGCCTCAAGTGACTAATGCAAAACCATTCAAACAGGGAAATCAGGTTTAATCTATACAAAAAAACAAGAAACACTTATGAACCACATCAACAAATGACAACCCCTGAACTACAGGTTTCTGACTTAGGACAGGTGCAAACAAATGCAGCAGCTTTAAACGCTTTAACCTTCACCCTAACCTGAAACAATAGTGAAACATCACAATATAGAAAAAAAAAACCACTATAACATATCAATTGAAATGCCTTAACTCAATCAAAAGAAATATTAACAAAAACAAATAATTTAATTTTGGATGTAACGCGTCTTCTGATTGGCTGACGTTATTTTGTTATGAGCCCATAGACATAATTTAGTCATGTGACGGTGACGTCATCAACGTTTTTTCATGGTTTTCTACGGTTTAAAATGGAATTTAGAATTAAATTATAGGAAATGACTGCAATATTTTTTCTGTCTATTCGAAATAACTTAAAAAATGTGGTGCACACTGTTAAATAATCCGCTACTCGCGTTATTCAGTGTGCACCAAATTTTTATGCCCCGTCTACGATAGTAGTAGGGGCATTATGTTTTCTGGTCTGTGCGTCCGTTCGTTCGTTCGTCTGTTCGTTCGTCTGTTCGTTCGTCCGTTCGTCCGTCTGTCCCATGTCAGGTTAAAGTTTTTGGTCGAGGTAGTTTTTGATGAAGTTGAAGTCCAATCAACTTGAAACTTAGTACACATGTTCCTTATGATATGATCTTTCTAATTTAAATGCCAAATTAGAGTTTTGACCCCAATTTTACGGTTCACTGATAGAAAATGATAGTGCAAATTTCAGGTTAAAGTTTTTGGCTTCAGGTTAAAGTTTTTGGTCAAGGTAGTTTTTGATGAAGTTGAAGTCCAATCAACTTGAAACTTAGTATACATGTGCCCTATGATATGATCTTTCTAATTTAAATGCCAAATTAGAGTTTTGACCCCAATTTTACGGTTCACTGAACATAGAAAATGATAGTGCAAATTTCAGGTTAAAGTTTTTGGCTTCAGGTTAAAGTTTTTGGTCAAGGTAGTTTTTGATGAAGTTGAAGTCCAATCAACTTGAAACTTAGTATACATGTGCCCTATGATATGATCTTTCTAATTTAAATGCCAAATTAGAGTTTTGACCCCAATTTTACGGTTCGTCTGTTCGTTCGTCTGTTCGTTCGTCCGTTCGTCCGTCTGTCCCATGTCAGGTTAAAGTTTTTGGTCGAGGTAGTTTTTGATGAAGTTGAAGTCCAATCAACTTGAAACTTAGTACACATGTTCCTTATGATATGATCTTTCTAATTTAAATGCCAAATTAGAGTTTTGACCCCAATTTTACGGTTCACTGATAGAAAATGATAGTGCAAATTTCAGGTTAAAGTTTTTGGCTTCAGGTTAAAGTTTTTGGTCAAGGTAGTTTTTGATGAAGTTGAAGTCCAATCAACTTGAAACTTAGTATACATGTGCCCTATGATATGATCTTTCTAATTTAAATGCCAAATTAGAGTTTTGACCCCAATTTTACGGTTCACTGAACATAGAAAATGATAGTGCAAATTTCAGGTTAAAGTTTTTGGCTTCAGGTTAAAGTTTTTGGTCAAGGTAGTTTTTGATGAAGTTGAAGTCCAATCAACTTGAAACTTAGTATACATGTGCCCTATGATATGATCTTTCTAATTTAAATGCCAAATTAGAGTTTTGACCCCAATTTTACGGTTCACTGAACATAGAAAATGATAGTGCAAATTTCAGGTTAAAGTTTTTGGTCAAGGTAGTTTTTGATAAAGTAGAAGTCCAATCAACTTGAAACTTAGTATACATGTTCCCTTTGATAAGATCATTCTAATTTTAATGCCAAATTAGAGAATTTATTCCAATTTCACAGTCCTTTAAACATAGAAAATGATAGTGTGAGTGGGGCATCCGTGTACTGTGGACACATTCTTGTTTATGTTATTTCTTCATAGACAGAAAAAATATAACAGTCATTCCTTAAATAAACATACACTGGACGAATAAATTTGATCTATGACACAATGTAAATACAAAATTAATATAAAAAAGGGGTGAGATGTAAAACTATATCAGAAGAATGTTAAGAATGTTGAGTTTTACCGATTGTTCATAACAACTAAATTGTCCGAATACTTCTAAAGCCCCAGTCCCACTAGATCCCGATCGCACCACGCTCACCTCGATCTAAAATAAATTCAGATCGTGGTGAGGTCGCAGTATGAGCAGCATGAAAATGTGAATTTCCATTGCTTTCAGGATGCTACTACGTCCTCAGACCGCTTCAACAACCGTCCCTCTACGATTATACGACGTTTTCACCGCGCTTATTCTGCGACCTCAATATGCTTATCAAGATCTTTCTATGCTCATCACGTTTTCACTACGACCATACCACAAGTTATCCGATTGCAACACTATCTTACCACCTTTCTACTGCGCTTATAGCACGTTCTTACCACGATTATACTACGTTCATACTGCGATCTTACTACATTCTCAGCAAAAACGTCAACATCGTGTTCCATATCAATACAGTTCCATTCCTTCTGTTTTTGATTAATACGTAGATTTCTCTGAAACAATACAGTCATGCCACCAAAATCTTCTAGAACACGTGGGCGTGGTGGTAAGGGTTGATGTAGAGGCAAAGGGAGTTCTGATAGTAACGAATCCTGATCCAGCAGAGATGACGGACCGATCAATGCAACCTAAATTACAACCTATTGCTGGTTCATCCAGCTCAAATGACAATATTTTAGTGAACGATAGTAGAGATGACACACATGTGTCAATATTAGTAGATATAGGAAGATGTGGTATGAGTCAATGAGACAACTCCCATCCAAGTAACAATTTATAAAAGTAAACCATTCTAGGTCAAGGTACGGCCTTCAACACGGAACATTAGCTCACATCGAACAGCAAACTATAAAGGGTCCTAAATGTACTAGTGTAATACCATTCAAATGGGAAACCCAACAGTCTAATCTATATAAAAACGAGAAGCATGGTTGGGAAAATGGACAAGAAGTCCTTATTACAAACAGACAAACAAAACCTTGAGAGATTTCATATATTTTATGTGAAAATGACAATAAGAATGAAAGTCGTAGTATGAACGTAGTGAAGTCAGAATAGGAACGTGATGAGGACGGCAAGGGCGTGCTAGAATCATACTGTGGTCTTGAACAGCGTGGTGTAAACGTGGTATGGTCGTAGTGGAAGCGTAGTTGGGTCGCGTTGAGAATGTGATGGTCATAGTGAGATCGTAGTGCAGTCTCTCCGAATAGAATCACGCTTTCGCTACGCTATCGCTACGATGGCACAGCGACCTTTGCGATCTTTCCACGACCTTAGTGCGCTCTCACTACGCTTCTACTACGACCTGTTTTCATCACGACCTAGGAGTAATGGCCTTAAATGACAAATTTTACTATTGTTTTCTCCTTTTTTAACCGGATTTTTGTGACAAAAATGTCGGTGATTGATTTGGGGATGTACGGCGGGCGGGCGGGCGGGCGGGTGGGCGGGCGGGCGGCAATCAAATGTTGTCCGTGCATTAACTCATGAACCGTTCAACCAAAGCTTTTAAAATTTTAATATGTAGTTACTGACAACTAAATAAAGGTCAAGTTCAATAATGGCGATTTTGACTTTTACCGTTCAGGTGTTATGGTTCTTGAAAGATTGAAAAATGGAGTTTCCAGTCGTGTCCGTGCATTTACGCATGAACTGTTTTACCAAAGCTTCCCAAATTTTAATATGTTGTTACTGATGACAAAATAGAGGTCAAGTTCAATAATGACGATTTAGACTTTTACCGTTCAGGAGTTATGGTTCTTGAAAGATTGTGAAATGGCGTTTCCATTCACCTTGTTGCATTTACTCATGAACCATTCAATCTAAGCTTTTCAAATTTTAAGATGTTGATACTGATGACAAAATGGAGGTCAAATTTGATATTGACGATTTTCACTTTCACCATTCATCAGTAATGGTTCTTGTGATATTGCCAGGACACAAATAAATATTAATAAATCCGGTTTGCTGTCGTTGTGACAGCCTCTTGTTGTCTATTACCTTGAAAAGTATCAGCTTTAAACAGCAAAAATGATCATTAAGACAAGATCTATTAATAAATTAACAAAGTGTCATTGTTTTCAATAGAGGGATAGAAACTTTCAACAGCAAAAGTGATTAGCAAAACAAAGTCCAATTCTCCAGTCGGCAGTCGAATGGTTATTAAAGTTGTTGCTTTTTAATTTTTGCATTTCATAATTCATAAAACCAAGTTTTTCTAGTTAAAAAATAAAATCTGATTTCTATTACAGGTTAAAAGTTTTACCAAAAACACAGTTGGTTCTTTGCCACAAGGAAGAGGAAAGATAAAGAATAAACAACTTGTTTTAAAACTGGCAAGAAAGTAGGTTTAAATCTAATTATATATAAATGGCTTATATTTTGACAATTGTATTTCATTTCAGGTATATAAATAGGTTCTACCATTGCATAACACTTGACTATATCTTGAAAACTATAATATATAGATAGACACTTTAAATAGCTAAAGTGATAGGCAAGACAAGATCTACAAATAAATCAACATGGATGAAATTGTCAGGCGACTCAATATATGGTTCTTCATCAAATTATGAAAACAAACCTCATACAAATTATGGCAAAAAAAAACCCAATAAAACTTCAGACATTTCTACATCTTATGGTATCTATTATCTTATCAAAGTTATTCATTAAGTTACTTGATTTTACTGGTTAGTCGAAATGATAGAACATTTTTTTAGTGGAACTCACTTTTGTCCTATGACTTTATTTGTCACATATTATAATAGATGTTTTAAGTACAAGCTAAGTTTACATAATTCATTATAACTATGTAAATATAATTTTGTTTGTAGGTTATTACAAATGAGAAGACATTCAGCTTTACCCCAACTGAGACATAAAGAACCACCACAGTCTTTCTTAGAAACAGATTCATCTGAGATTGAGGAATCTGACCACAGACTACCTCCAGAAGTTTTATATATGCTCAGAAGCACAAGGTAAATACCTTTAATTCAAAGAGTAAAATGCCAATACTAAAAAAAAAATCATTATAATACTATTTTATTTTATAGCTTACATATTTCATTTAGTGTGGAGATTTATTTAAACACATACAGTTATTATCACCAGCACATGAAACATGATGTTGAGATGTTAAAATATACAACTAAACTATACTCAACAGCAATAAGTCATCCTAACCATCATTGAAATGTACAAAAAGTATATATTTTTTTGTCATTTTGTCCAAACTGACAACGTCAAAGGCGTATGTAACGAAAAAATATTGATTTACTGATAGCAATACAGAAACATATCTGCCATTTAGGAGATAACTGTATTGTATTTTAAGCTCCGACGGTACCAATTTGGGATTTGATGGTCGCAAATTAAGTTTACTGGCGACCCGTTAGCGGAGACAGTAAACGGGTATTTGCGATCATCAAATCCCCAATTGATGCCGTCGGAGCTTAAAATACAATATTGTTATCTCCATTCTAATGAAACTGACAGAAAACAACTTTAAAACATGTATTTAAAATTTGTCATATACTGTGCTTGCGTGTACGTCCCATAGCATCAATTGTCAATTGATGCCATGTAAATAAGTGACGTTATCCAATCAAAATGAACGTTAGAAACGTTGTTGCATTAGAATTCTGAATACAACTTAATCGCAAAACTAATAGAAGAAGGAAAATTGAACCAAGGGAATGGAAAATATTGTGATACATTAAAACCAAGTTGATAGTTTTCTCTACAGGTTATTAGTTTTTTGTCATAAAAAAGGTTTCAATGACTAAATTAAAGATTATACAATACATGTAAAACTAAAGCAAAACAGATCTAATTGACTAATCAAAAGATATATTTTTTTAGGATGACAATGACTATTTTCTCTCTGAATATTTAACTTTAGCCCTTCATAGGTTAAATAATCAGATACAGGCCCTAATATCACTATGCAGGTTTGTTACATAGTTTTCTAAGGAGTTCTTTTTGTCCACAGTAAAAATAGTTGTTTGAATACATTTTTTTGAAATTTATTATACATTTTATTGCATTAGAGGCTACACATTTCTTCAAGCTTAAGGTAGCACAATACAAAGATTTTTTCACTCCCAATCAAACAACTTTAAACTGATGTAATTCATTTCATCCTTCTTTATATTTTATAAATAAGGTACCAAAAGAAAGAAGAAAGATTAATCTTTCAAATTGTGATAAATTTATTATGACATGATTATTACATAATTAATTATTATGTAATTAGTTGCTATATTGTGATGTCCACACTTGAATGAATTTAGCGTCTTTGTTCTTCATAGCATCCCAAAATATTTTGTAGATTCTTGTACAACACAGCTTGACCTCCAAAACTGTGTCTCAGATTTCCAAAAACATCAATAGAACAAATTTTATACCCAATTGAATTTAGTGGTCTCTTATGAATTGATGTTGCAAACTTCATTGAAGATTTATGAGAGAATGAAATACAATAGGAAAAATCTGAGACATAGTTTGAAGGTCAAACTGTTCAAACTGTGTTGTGCAAGAATCTATAAAATATTTTGGGATGCTATGAATACAAAGAAGTTAAATTCATTCAAGTATGGACATCACAATATGGCAACTAATTACATAACAATTAATTATGTAATACATTTAATTATGTTATAATGAAATTATCACAATTTGAAAGATTAATCCTTCTTCTTTCTTTTGGTACCTCATTTATAAAATTTAAAGAAAGATGAGTGGAGTAACATCAGTTTAAAGATGTCTGATTGGGGATGAAAAATCTTTGTGTTGTGCTACCTTAAAGGAACAGAACTTGCTTAAATTCATTTCCAAACCTTTTTTAGCTTGCTAAGCATTATTGGTTTTGCTTATTGTTGAAGGCTATATGGTGAAATATAGTTGCTAACATTCTCTTTATTTAGTATCTGGTTGGCATTTGTCTCATTGACAATCACACCACATCTTCTTATATTTACATAAACACTTATTTTAATGTAGCATTTTGTTCTTTTTCATCTAAGTATGATTGACAAAATGAAAATAGCAGACCTCCTTTTATAACTGATACTGAAATTATGTTATGGTTATTCATATCTTGTTGTTATTACTATATTTGTAGAGTGTTTGGACATTTTGAAAAGCCGTTATTCCTGGAGTTGGTGAAACACATGGAAACAAAGAACATATCAGCTGGGTCTTATTTATTTAGGATTGGGGACCAAGATGATAGTATTTATGTTGTACAGAGTGGAAAGCTCAAAGTTACAATCAAAGAACAGGTAAAAATATAAATGATAAAAAATATGATTTCTCTGTGCACCATAAACCTCGTAAAGTATTTCTTTCTGAAATGTCAACATTTGCTAGTAGTATGCTCTCTGGTGGATATGTGTCTCATAAGGAATGTCTCTTTATTAATATTTGACCAAAGTTTTAAATTAGCAATATATTGTTTCCATTCTCAGTTTAATATTTTAATACGTTGAAAAATTAGGCCAAAAAAGGTGATTATCTCACCCTATCCTTTTCATGAAAATTGGTCATATATATACTCCCAGTAATGCAGTTATATTGTAGTTATTTGAGGAAAAAGAACAATTATAATTTTATGCCCCATTTATGGGCATTAAGTTTTCTGGTCTGTGCATACATCTGTTTGTTCGTCCGTTCGTCAGTTCGTCCGTCTGTCCCACTCCAGGTTAAAGTTTTTGGTTGAGGTAGTTTTTGATGAACAACTTGAAACTTAGTACACATTTCTCTATGATATGAACTTCCTTATGTTAATGCCAAATTAGAGATTTTACCCCATTTTCACAGTCCACTGAACATAGAAAGTGATAGTGCGGATGGGGCATCACATTCTTGTTTTATATTATGTTCTAACAATTATAGAAACGGTTGGAAGAGAAATTGAAATCAGGTAGAATTTAAAAGTCTTTATTAAGAATTTAAACGATTTGGTAGATGACTAAATGAATGGTAGATGTTATGAATTTGATTTAATTGTTCAATGATTTATTTGACAGGACAGTACAGAATGTCTGGTGAAATATGTAACAACAGGAGAAAGTCTTCATAGTTTACTTAGTATACTGGATGTCTTAACGGTAAGTATGTAACAACAGGAGAAAGTCTTGATAGTTTACTTAGTATACTGGATGTCTTAACGGTAAGTATGTAACAACAGGAGAAAGTCTTCATAGTTTACTTAGTATACTGGTGTCTTAACGGTAAGTATGTAACAACAGGAGAAAGTCTTCATAGTTTACTTAGTATACTGGATGTCTTAACGGTA
Source organism: Mytilus edulis (assembly GCA_019925275.1). Taxonomy (NCBI): domain Eukaryota; kingdom Metazoa; phylum Mollusca; class Bivalvia; order Mytilida; family Mytilidae; genus Mytilus; species Mytilus edulis. Next base: position 47,605,236 of record CM034350.1, read on the forward strand.
AGTATGTAACAACAGGAGAAAGTCTTCATAGTTTACTTAGTATACTTGATGTCTTAACGGTAAGTATGTAACAACAGGAGAAAGTCTTCATAGTCTACTTAGTATACTTGATGTCTTAACGGTAAGTATGTAACAACAGGAGAAAGTCTTCATAGTTTACTTAGTATATGGATGTCTTAACGGTAAGTATGTAACAACGGAGAAGTCTTATAGTTTACTTAGTATACTGATGTCTTAACGGTAAGTATGTAACAACAGGAGAAGTCTTATAGTTATTAGTTATGATGTCTTAACGGTAAGTATGTAAAACAGGAGAAGTCTTCATAGTTTACTTAGTATATGATGTCTTAACGGTAAGTATGTAACAACAGGAGAAAGTTTATAGTTACTTAGTATACTTGATGTCTTAACGGTAAGTATGTAACAACAGGAGAAAGTCTTCTAGTTTACTTAGTATACTTGATGTCTTACGGTAAGTATGTAACAACGAGAAAGTTTGTATAGTTACTTGATGTTTAACGGTAAGTATGTAAAACAGGAGAAAGTTTATAGTTTACTTAGTATACTGATGTCTTAACGGTAAGTATGTAGACAAAACGAGAGAAAGTCTTCATAGTTTACTTAGTATACTGGATGTCTTAACGGTAAGTATGTAACAACAGGAGAAAGTCTTATAGTTTACTTAGTATACTGATGTCTTAACGGTAAGTATGTAAAACAGGAGAAAGTCTTTATAGTTTACTTAGTTACTGATGTCTTAACGGTAAGTATGTAACAACAGGAGAAAGTCTTAAGTTTACTTAGTATACTGATGTCTTAACGGTAAGTATGTAACAACAGGAGAAAGTTTATAGTTTACTTAGTTACTTGATGTCTTAACGGTAAGTATGTAACAACAGGAGAAAGTCTTTATAGTTTATAGTATACTTGATGTCTTAACGGTAAGTATGTAACAACAGGAGAAGTTTATAGTTTACTTAGTATACTGATGTCTTAACGGTAAGTATGTAAAACAGGAGAAAGTCTTCTAGTTTACTTAGTATACTTGATGTCTTAACGGTAAGTATGTACAACAGGAGAAGTCTTCTAGTTAACTTAGTATACTGAGTCTTAAGGTAAGTATGTAACAACAGGAGAAAGTCTTATAGTTTACTTAGTATACTGATGTCTTAACGGTAAGTATGTAACAACAGGAGAAAGTCTTATAGTTTACTTAGTATACTGATGTAACAATTAAACAGAAGTAATATGTAAAACGTAAGTTAACAACAGAGAGAAAGTCTTCATAGTTTACTTCTAGTTATACTTGATGTCTTAACGGTAAGTATGTAACAACAGAGAAAGTCTTCATAGTTTACTTAGTATATGGATGTCTTAACGGTAAGTATGTAACAACAGGAGAAAGTCTTCATAGTTTACTAGTATACTGATAGTCTTAACGGTAAGTATGTAACAACAGGAGAAAGTCTTCATAGTTTACTTATATACTGATAGTCTTAACGGTAGTATGTAACAACGGAGAAAGTCTTCATAGTTTATTAGTATACTGATGTCTTAACGGTAAGTATGTAACAACAGGAGAAAGTCTTCATAGTTTACTTAGTATACTGATGTCTTAACGGTAAGTATGTAACAACAGGAGAAAGTCTTCATAGTTTACTTAGTATACTTGATGTCTTAACGGTAAGTATGTAACAACAGGAGAAAGTCTTATAGTTACTTAGTATACTGATGTCTTAACGGTAAGTATGTAACAACAGGAGAAGTCTTATAGTTATTGTATACTGGATGTCTTAACGGTAAGTATGTAACAACAGGAGAAAGTCTTCATAGTTTCATTAGTATACTGATGTCTTAACGGTAAGTATGTAACAACAGGAGAAAGTCTTCATAGTTTACTTAGTTACTGATGTCTTAACGGTAAGTATGTAACAACAGGAGAAAGTCTCATAGTTTACTTAGTATACTTGATGTCTTAACGGTAAGTATGTAAAACAGGAGAATCTTCATAGTTTACTTAGTATATGATGTCTTAACGGTAAGTATGTAACAACAGGAGAAAGTCTTATAGTTTACTTAGTAACTGATGTTTAACGGTAAGTATGTAACAACAGGAGAAAGTCTTCATAGTTTACTTAGTATACTGGATGTCTTAACGGTAAGTATGTAACAACAGGAAAAGTCTTCATAGTTACTTAGTATATGATGTCTTAACGGTAAGTATGTAACAACAGGAGAAAGTCTTCATAGTTTACTTAGTATATTGATGTCTTAACGGTAAGTATGTAACAACAGGAGAAAGTCTTCATAGTTACTTAGTATACTTGATGTCTTAACGGTAAGTATGTAACAACAGGAGAAAGTCTTCATAGTTTACTTAGTATACTGATGTCTTAACGGTAAGTATGTAACAACAGGAGAAAGTCTTCATAGTTACTTAGTATACTGGATGTCTTAACGGTAGTATGTAACAACAGGAGAAGTCTTCATAGTTACTTAGTTACTGATGTTTAACGGTAAGTTTAACAACAGAAATCTTATAGTTTACTTAGTATTTATGAGTCTTACGGTAAGTATGTAACAACAGGAGAAAGTCTTCATAGTTTACTTAGTATACTGATGTCTTAACGGTAAGTATGTAACAACAGGAGAAAGTCTTCATAGTTACTTAGTATACTTGATGTCTTAACGGTAAGTATGTAACAACAGGAGAAAGTCTTCATAGTTTACTTAGTATACTGATGTCTTAACGGTAAGTATGTAACAACAGGAGAAAGTCTTCATAGTTTACTTAGTATACTGGATGTCTTAACGGTAAGTATGTAACAACAGGAGAAAGTCTTCATAGTTTACTTAGTATACTGATGTCTTAACGGTAAGTATGTAACAACAGGAGAAAGTCTTATAGTTACTTAGTATACTGATGTCTTAACGGTAAGTATGTAACAACAGGAGAAAGTCTTCATAGTTTACTTAGTATACTGGATGTCTTAACGGTAAGTATGTAACAAACAGGAGAAAGTCTTCATAGTTTACTTAGTATACTGATGTCTTAACGGTAAGTATGTAACAACAGGAGAAAGTCTTCATAGTTTACTTAGTATACTGGATGTCTTAACGGTAAGTATGTAAAACAGGAGAAAGTCTTCATAGTTTATTAGTATACTTGAGTCTTAACGGTAAGTATGTAACAACAGGAGAAAGTCTTCATAGTTTACTTAGTATATTGATGTCTTAACGGTAAGTATGTAACAACAGGAGAAAGTCTTCATAGTTTACTTAGTATACTGGATGTCTTAACGGTAAGTATGTAACAACAGGAGAAAGTCTTCATAGTTTACTTAGTATACTTGATGTCTTAACGGTAAGTATGTAAAACAGGAGAAAGTCTTATAGTTTACTAGTATACTGATGTCTTAACGGTAAGTATGTAACAACAGAGAAAGTCTTCATAGTTTACTTAGTATACTGGATGTCTTAACGGTAAGTATGTAACAACAGGAGAAAGTCTTCATATTTACTTAGTATACTGATGTCTTAACGGTAAGTATGTAACAACAGGAGAAAGTCTTATAGTTTACTTAGTATACTGATGTCTTAACGGTAAGTATGTAACAACAGAGAAAGTCTTCATAGTTTACTTAGTATACTGATGTCTTAACGGTAAGTATGTAAAACAGGAGAAAGTCTTATAGTTTACTTAGTATACTGATGTCTTAACGGTAGTATGTAACAACAGGAGAAAGTCTTCATAGTTTACTTAGTATATGGATGTCTTAACGGTAAGTATGTAACAACAGGAGAAAGTCTTCATAGTTTACTTAGTATACTTGGATGTCTTAACGGTAAGTATGTAACAACAGGAGAAAGTCTTCATAGTTTACTTAGTATACTTGATGTCTTAACGGTAAGTATGTAACAACAGGAGAAAGTCTTCATAGTTTACTTAGTATACTGGATGTCTTAACGGTAAGTATGTAACAACAGGAGAAAGTCTTCATAGTTTACTTAGTATACTGGATGTCTTAACGGTAAGTATGTAACAACAGGAGAAAGTCTTATAGTTTACTTAGTATACTTGATGTCTTAACGGTAAGTATGTAACAACAGGAGAAAGTCTTCATAGTTTACTTAGTATAACTGATGTCTTAACGGTAAGTATGTAACAACAGGAGAAAGTCTTCATAGTTTACTTAGTATACTGATGTCTTAACGGTAAGTATGTAACAACAGGAGAAAGTCTTCATAGTTTACTTAGTATACTGATGTCTTAACGGTAAGTATGTAACAACAGGAGAAAGTCTTCATAGTTTACTTAGTATACTGATGTCTTAACGGTAAGTATGTAACAACAGGAGAAAGTCTTCATAGTTCTACTTAGTATACTGGGTGTCTTAACGGTAAGTATGTAACAACAGGAGAAAGTCTTCATAGTTACTTAGTATACTGGATGTCTTAACGGTAAGTATGTAACAACAGGAGAAAGTCTTCATAGTTTACTTAGTATACTGGATGTCTTAACGGTAAGTATGTAACAACAGGAGAAAGTCTTCATAGTTTACTTAGTATACTTGGATGTCTTAACGGTAAGTATGTAACAACAGGAGAAAGTCTTCATAGTTTACTTAGTATACTTGATGTCTTAACGGTAAGTATGTAACAACAGGAGAAAGTCTTCATAGTTTACTTAGTATACTTGATGTCTTAACGGTAAGTATGTAACAACAGGAGAAAGTCTTCATAGTTTACTTAGTATACTGGATGTCTTAACGGTAAGTATGTAACAACAGGAGAAAGTCTTCATAGTTTACTTAGTATACTGATGTCTTAACGGTAAGTATGTAACAACAGGAGAAAGTCTTCATAGTTACTTAGTATACTGGATGTCTTAACGGTAAGTATGTAACAACAGGAGAAAGTCTTATAGTTTACTTAGTATACTTGATGTCTTAACGGTAAGTATGTAACAACAGGAGAAAGTCTTATAGTTATAGTAACTTGAGTCTTAACGTAGTATACACAGGAAAGTCATCATGATTACTTAGATACTGATGTCTTAACGGTAAGTATGTAACAACAGGAGAAAGTCTTCATAGTTTACTTAGTATACTGGATGTCTTAACGGTAAGTATGTAACAACAGGAGAAAGTCTTCATAGTTTACTTAGTATACTGGATGTCTTAACGGTAAGTATGTAACAACAGGAGAAAGTCTTCATAGTTTACTTAGTATACTGGATGTCTTAACGGTAAGTATGTAACAACAGGAGAAAGTCTTCATAGTTTACTTAGTATACTGGATGTCTTAACGGTAAGTATGTAACAACAGGAGAAAGTCTTCATAGTTTACTTAGTATACTTGATGTCTTAACGGTAAGTATGTAACAACAGGAGAAAGTCTTTCATAGTTTACTTAGTATACTTGATGTCTTAACGGTAAGTATGTAACAACAGGAGAAAGTCTTCATTAGTTTACTTAGTATACTGGATGTCTTAACGGTAAGTATGTAACAACAGGAGAAAGTCTTCATAGTTTACTTAGTATACTGGATGTCTTAACGGTAAGTATGTAACAACAGGAGAAAGTCTTCATAGTTTACTTAGTATACTTGATGTCTTAACGGTAAGTATGTAACAACAGGAGAAAGTCTTCATAGTTTACTTAGTATACTTGATGTCTTAACGGTAAGTATGTAACAACAGGAGAAAGTCTTCATAGTTTACTTAGTATACTTGATGTCTTAACGGTAAGTATGTAACAACAGGAGAAAGTCTTCATAGTTTACTTAGTATACTTGATGTCTTAACGGTAAGTATGTAACAACAGGAGAAAGTCTTCATAGTTACTTAGTATACTGGATGTCTTAACGGTAAGTATGTAACAACAGGAGAAAGTCTTCATAGTTTACTTAGTATACTGGATGTCTTAACGGTAAGTATGTAACAACAGGAGAAAGTCTTCATAGTTTACTTAGTATACTTGATGTCTTAACGGTAAGTATGTAACAACAGGAGAAAGTCTTCATAGTTTACTTAGTATACTTGATGTCTTAACGGTAAGTATGTAACAACAGGAGAAAGTCTTCATAGTCTACTTAGTATACTTGATGTCTTAACGGTAAGTATGTAACAACAGGAGAAAGTCTTCATAGTTTACTTAGTATACTTGATGTCTTAACGGTAAGTATGTAACAACAGGAGAAAGTCTTCATAGTTTACTTAGTATACTTGATGTCTTAACGGTAAGTATGTAACAACAGGAGAAAGTCTTCATAGTTTACTTAGTATACTTGATGTCTTAACGGTAAGTATGTAACAACAGGAGAAAGTCTTCATAGTTTACTTAGTATACTTGATGTCTTAACGGTAAGTATGTAACAACAGGAGAAAGTCTTCATAGTCTACTTAGTATACTTGATGTCTTAACGGTAAGTATGTAACAACAGGAGAAAGTCTTCATAGTTTACTTAGTATACTTGATGTCTTAACGGTAAGTATGTAACAACAGGAGAAAGTCTTCATAGTTTACTTAGTATACTGATGTCTTAACGGTAAGTATGTAACAACAGGAGAAAGTCTTCATAGTTTACTTAGTATACTGATGTCTTAACGGTAAGTATGTAACAACAGGAGAAAGTCTTCATAGTTTACTTAGTATACTGATGTCTTAACGGTAAGTATGTAACAACAGGAGAAAGTCTTCATAGTTTACTTAGTATACTGATGTCTTAACGGTAAGTATGTAACAACAGGAGAAAGTCTTCATAGTTCTACTTAGTATACTTGATGTCTTAACGGTAAGTATGTAACAACAGGAGAAAGTCTTCATAGTTTACTTAGTATACTTGATGTCTTAACGGTAAGTATGTAACAACAGGAGAAAGTCTTCATAGTTTACTTAGTATACTTGATGTCTTAACGGTAAGTATGTAACAACAGGAGAAAGTCTTCATAGTTTACTTAGTATACTTGATGTCTTAACGGTAAGTATGTAACAACAGGAGAAAGTCTTCATAGTTTACTTAGTATACTTGATGTCTTAACGGTAAGTATGTAACAACAGGAGAAAGTCTTCATAGTTTACTTAGTATACTGATGTCTTAACGGTAAGTATGTAACAACAGGAGAAAGTCTTCATAGTTTACTTAGTATACTTGGATGTCTTAACGGTAAGTATGTAACAACAGGAGAAAGTCTTCATAGTTTACTTAGTATACTTGATGTCTTAACGGTAAGTATGTAACAACAGGAGAAAGTCTTCATAGTTTACTTAGTATACTTGATGTCTTAACGGTAAGTATGTAACAACAGGAGAAAGTCTTCATAGTTTACTTAGTATACTTGATGTCTTAACGGTAAGTATGTAACAACAGGAGAAAGTCTTCATAGTTTACTTAGTATACTGGATGTCTTAACGGTAAGTATGTAACAACAGGAGAAAGTCTTCATAGTTTACTTAGTATACTGGATGTTTAACGGTAAGTATGTAACAACAGGAGAAAGTCTTCATAGTCTACTTAGTATACTTGATGTCTTAACGGTAAGTATGTAACAACAGGAGAAAGTCTTCATAGTCTACTTAGTATACTTGATGTCTTAACGGTAAGTATGTAACAACAGGAGAAAGTCTTCATAGTTTACTTAGTATACTGGATGTCTTAACGGTAAGTATGTAACAACAGGAGAAAGTCTTCATAGTTTACTTAGTATACTGGATGTCTTAACGGTAAGTATGTAACAACAGGAGAAAGTCTTCATAGTTTACTTAGTATACTGGATGTCTTAACGGTAAGTATGTAACAACAGGAGAAAGTCTTCATAGTTTACTTAGTATACTTGATGTCTTAACGGTAAGTATGTAACAACAGGAGAAAGTCTTCATAGTTTACTTAGTATACTGGATGTCTTAACGGTAAGTATGTAACAACAGGAGAAAGTCTTCATAGTTTACTTAGTATACTGGATGTCTTAACGGTAAGTATGTAACAACAGGAGAAAGTCTTATAGTTTACTTAGTATACTTGATGTCTTAACGGTAAGTATGTAACAACAGGAGAAAGTCTTATAGTTTACTTAGTATACTTGATGTCTTAACGGTAAGTATGTAACAACAGGAGAAAGTCTTCATAGTTTACTTAGTATACTGGATGTCTTAACGGTAAGTATGTAACAACAGGAGAAAGTCTTCATAGTCTACTTAGTATACTGATGTCTTAACGGTAAGTATGTAACAACAGGAGAAAGTCTTCATAGTCTACTTAGTATACTGGATGTCTTAACGGTAAGTATGTAACAACAGGAGAAAGTCTTCATAGTTTACTTAGTATACTTGATGTCTTAACGGTAAGTATGTAACAACAGGAGAAAGTCTTCATAGTTTACTTAGTATACTTGATGTCTTAACGGTAAGTATGTAACAACAGGAGAAAGTCTTCATAGTCTACTTAGTATACTGGATGTCTTAACGGTAAGTATGTAACAACAGGAGAAAGTCTTCATAGTCTACTTAGTATACTGGATGTCTTAACGGTAAGTATGTAACAACAGGAGAAAGTCTTCATAGTTTACTTAGTATACTGGATGTCTTAACGGTAAGTATGTAACAACAGGAGAAAGTCTTCATAGTTTACTTAGTATACTTGATGTCTTAACGGTAAGTATGTAACAACAGGAGAAAGTCTTCATAGTTTACTTAGTATACTGGATGTCTTAACGGTAAGTATGTAACAACAGGAGAAAGTCTTATAGTTACTTAGTATACTGGATGTCTTAACGGTAAGTATGTAACAACAGGAGAAAGTCTTTATAGTTTACTTAGTATACTGGATGTCTTAACGGTAATTTTAGGTACACAACAGGAGAAAGTCTTCATAGTTTACTTAGTATACTTGATGTCTTAACGGTAAGTATGTAACAACAGGAGAAAGTCTTCATAGTCTACTTAGTATACTGGATGTCTTAACGGTAAGTATGTAACAACAGGAGAAAGTCTTCATAGTCTACTTAGTATACTTGATGTCTTAACGGTAAGTATGTAACAACAGGAGAAAGTCTTTATAGTTTACTTAGTATACTGGATGTCTTAACGGTAAGTATGTAACAACAGGAGAAAGTCTTCATTGTTTACTTAGTATACTGGATGTCTTAACGGTAAGTATGTAACAACAGGAGAAAGTCTTCATAGTCTACTTAGTATACTGGATGTCTTAACGGTAAGTATGTAACAACAGGAGAAAGTCTTCATAGTTTACTTAGTATACTGGATGTCTTAACGGTAAGTATGTAACAACAGGAGAAAGTCTTCATAGTCTACTTAGTATACTGGATGTCTTAACGGTAAGTATGTAACAACAGGAGAAAGTCTTCATAGTCTACTTAGTATACTGGATGTCTTAACGGTAAGTATGTAACAACAGGAGAAAGTCTTCATAGTCTACTTAGTATACTGGATGTCTTAACGGTAAGTATGTAACAACAGGAGAAAGTCTTCATAGTTTACTTAGTATACTGGATGTCTTAACGGTAAGTATGTAACAACAGGAGAAAGTCTTCATAGTCTACTTAGTATACTGGATGTCTTAACGGTAAGTATGTAACAACAGGAGAAAGTCTTCATAGTCTACTTAGTATACTTGATGTCTTAACGGTAAGTATGTAACAACAGGAGAAAGTCTTCATAGTCTACTTAGTATACTTGATGTCTTAACGGTAAGTATGTAACAACAGGAGAAAGTCTTCATAGTTTACTTAGTATACTGGATGTCTTAACGGTAAGTATGTAACAACAGGAGAAAGTCTTCATAGTTTACTTAGTATACTGGATGTCTTAACGGTAAGTATGTAACAACAGGAGAAAGTCTTCATAGTTTACTTAGTATACTTGATGTCTTAACGGTAAGTAGCTTGTAAACTAGTCATTTTAATGGTTCTAGTGGTAATAGAAAACAAAAATCTTTTTGTTATTTTTTTTTTGTATCAGAATTTATTAATTTATATATAAAAAAGAAGATGTGGTATGATTGCCAATGAGACAACTCTCCAGAAGAGACCAAATGGCACAGAAATTATCTACTATAGGTCACTGTAGGGCCTTCAACAATGAACATAGCCCACACCGCATAGATAGCTATACAAGGCGCCGAAATGACAAATGTAAAACAATTCAAACGAGAAAACTAACGGCCCAATTTATGTACTATAAAAGTCTATTGAAGGTTCAGTTTATTTCTAAGTAAGAGATAATGATTTTATAATTATTTGCAGTGGGAACTTTTCATGATTTAGTCTTTTAGTGCTGACATGACATTTAGCAAACATAAATTAATCGATCATTTGTAACAAATAGTGTTAGTTTTATTTGAAAAAAAAACAGAAGGTTTTTCACTGATTATCATTTGGTTCTTCCATCAATGACCAATCTTATTCATAGGATAATAAAATTATTATTTTCTCTTCCAGATGAAATTCATGAAAAATATATAATTATCCAATGTAGTATATTACGTCTTTTGAAATTCATGACTATTTTAATATTTTATATAGGGACATGTACGGCCATATAAAACAGTCAGTGCCAAAGCTGCAGTAGACACAGTTGTCCTCAGGTAATCAGTTAGTGAAAGTGTAAAAAAGAAATTTTAGATCAAGAAATTTCATACGAGTTGAACATTTTTTGATGTAGCATGATAAATATCTAGTTATTTTGTCATTTTTTAAAGTAAAATAAATTGATAAAAAAATTTACTTCAAAATATACACAATTTTAGTAATATATTTTAAAGATACACCATTTTACTTATATTTCAGCAAAAAATTCTATTGAAGAATTTTAAAAAAATTAATCCTCCCATAGCTTAGGTCAGAAATATCTGTGCCAGGTCTTTAAATCTGACAAAAGATGAAAAAAAAAATCTTCTTTGTATTTTAAGCATATTTGCTTTGTTTCTGAATGCTTTTGAGGTATTGAGAGCTGGTTCTATCCTATCACTGAATCTGGCAATTGTGTGTAGAACATTACTTTATATGACAGTAACAATTAACTTGCTTTTAAAATGTATTTGTTTAATTTTCTTTTGTTAACATGCTTCAGTGATATCATTTTGAGCACAGCATAAACCTTTCTTTGCATTTCTTATGATAATTTAGTCATTTGATGATTATTAACTACTGAAGAACTGTTTTTCGATAGATAAATGAAACTTGATATTCAAAAACGGCTACTAAAGAGTTGATGTAGTTTTTCATTCATTGCAACGTCATAGAAATATCTCATACATATAATTCTTGATAGATTTTTACAAACTATTATCAAATATTTATCTAAAAGTTCCCTTCCTGTATTTTCAGACTACCAGCATTAGCATTTCAGTCCTTGTTTGAAAGATTCCCAGAATCTCTAGTCAGGGTAGTTCAGGTAAATTCAGAACTATATAATCTATAGTCAAGGTAGTTTATAATTGTATAATCTATAGCCAATGTAGTTCAGTTCTGTTCGGTGTTACAGAATCTATATTCAAGGAAGTTCAGTTAAGTTCAGAGTTATATAATCTATATTCAAGAAAGTTCAGTTAAGTTCAGAGTTATATAATCTATATTCAAGAAAATTCAGTTAAGTTCAGAGTTATATAATCTATATTCAAGGAAGTTCAGTTAAGTTCAGAGTTATATAATCTATATTCAAGGAAGTTCAGTTAAGTTCAGAGTTATATAATCTATATTCAAGGAAGTTCAGTTAAGTTCAGAGTTATACAATCTAAGGAACAGTATTTTAAATGTTGTTCTTTATCCTAAGAAAGTCACAGAGAGGTCTTCAACATAGAACAAAAGTTATAGATTTAAAACTGTGTTGCAATGCATGGAATTATTATTTTTTTTAGGTTTAAAGCTGACATGTTTGGTATTGAATATGTTTTATTGTTACATATTATCTTAGTTTGTTCTTATAGTATTTTAAATGAATGTATTTTTCAGTAAGAAATTTCTATGATATCTGTTGTTAATTAATTATACCCCCGCTTTGAAAAAAAGGGGGGTATACTGTTTTACCTCTGTCTGTCCTTCCGTCAGTCCTTCCGTCCCATGAATATTTTTCGTCACATTTTTCTCAGGAACTACACTACCAGGATTTCTGAAATTTGGTTTCAGGCTTGATATAAATCAGCTATACTGTGTGATGCGTTTTCAGATTCATCACTCGACAACTTCCTGTTTATCGAACACTTGTATCATTTTTACACCTGATAGCCAAGTTGAAAAATTTTCGTCACATTTTTCTCAGGAACTGCACTACCAAGATTTCTGATATTTGGTTTCAGACTTGATATAAGTCAGCTATACCGTTTGATGCGTTTTCAGATTCATCACTCGACAACTTTCTGTTTACCGAACCCTTATATTATTTTACACATGATAACCAAGTTGAAAATTTTTGTCACTTTTTTTCTTAGGAACTACAATACAAGGATTTCTGTAATTTGGTTTCAGGGTTTATATAAGTCTGCAATACTGTGTGATGCGTTTTCAGATTCATCACTCGACAACTTCCTGTTTACCGAACACTTGTATGATTTTACATATGATAGCCAAGTTGAAAATTTTTGTCACATTTTTCTCAGGAATTACTATACAAGGATTTCTGAAATTTGGTTTCAGGATTTATACAAGTCAGCTATAAGTGTAATGCGTTTTCAGATTCATCACTCAACAACTTCCTGTTTACGGAACACTTGCATATTTTTACACTATTTAAATTATCCACTTCGGGGCGGGGGTATCATCAGTGAGCAGTAGCTCACAGTTTCACTTGTTAATTTAATTTTAAGATATTTATTTTTTCAGATTATCATGATTAGATTACAGAGGGTAACATTTACAGCATTACATAATTACCTTGGTCTCAGTTCAGAATTACTTAAATCAGTAAGTTATCAGTAAATACCTGACTACTTAGATCTTAGTCCAGCATTTCAAGTCAGTTATCTATAATTACAATAAATTTAGAATAGAATTTATTTGATCAAAGAAAGGGTTAAAATAAAAAATATATATATTTCAGTTCTACAGAATTACTGAAAGAGAATTTTTCAGTAGCTGCTGTAGATATATGGAAAAGGGACATATGATAGATAGCCAATGAGACAGCTATCCAACAAAGTTCAAATGAAGTGATTGTAAGCAATTATAGGCAACAGTACAGCCTTCAACAATGAGAAAAACCTATACTATTAAGTACATTTGACAATTTCCTACTTCTCACTTTGAAAAAATCATTCCATAAGATTAAGCAAATACATCTTCTTACACAACATTGACTATTATTTAGTTTGACATATATTTCATCACATCTGTACTGTTTTTTCATTGTAGCAATCAGATACACCAAGACTACTCTCAATATCCAGCATAAGTAACCCTAACAACTGGCCAACTAGTCCTCGTAAACACAGAGGAAGTTTAGACATGGAGAAGTCAGAGGGTATAAATACTTAACCTTTCAATAAAATATATAGATAATGCATATATGATTAATTTGTTTACTTGATAATGTGATTTTTGATTTTTGAAAATTTCTGATTTCTCAATTTTAACACCTAGTATACACCACTTTTTGATTATAGATCGTCTCAAGGGTGTTGAATGATAAACTTTTGACAAAAAAATAATATCATTAGGGTCATTAGAGATACAGTTTGTCAATATGCCTAACCATTAACACTTTATTACTTTTATTTTTACAAGTCAGGTGGTTTTGCTTTTCAGGCTATCATGATTTCAACTTTGTTTTCTTAAAAATGATGAAATAGGTAATGATCTTCAATCACTTAGTAAAGAGATTTATGAAAATGCATAGATGCAACCATTACGATTTTTCCGTAGTTTTTCCTATTTTGCGATAAAAACTACGCTATTACGGTCAAAGTCGAAAAGTTACGGATTCCCAATCATCGACGTTCAATTTTGTAAAACGCGGATTTTTATCATTACTTTTCCGTCCTGGTCCAGTATTTAGGAAACGCCAATGTAATGCTTCCGGTTTCTCTGGAGTTATCAACCTATTGTTGGGTAACTAACTGACTTCCGAAGAGGCAAACTTGCATTTTATTAAGTAGCTTTCCCCCTTTCTCTACTTCTCCTTGACAAAACAAAAATGTTTGAGTCGAGAACATCTGAACAATTAATGAATGGAATACATACTACAGACAACATGTTAAAAGACAAATTTTAGTGTACATCACTTTGCAACCACTCGTCAGTAATTTTTATTGGTAAAAGCACGTTTATGAATGATTACTGAAAACTTTTCAAAAATACGGAAAATTTGACAGTTTGTTACTGATTGTGTTAAAAGGGGTTGGCATCTATGAAAATGTACAATTCTCAGTTAATATTTGATTTTAGCTTCTAGAGCTCCGAAGTTTTTTATTGACAACTCAGCTGACAAACCAAGGTCAGATTTTGATATTGCTTGTGAGAGAGCAGGCGTAGAGAACGTAGGATCCTCTGAAATCGTAGATGATGGACAACCTACTCCAAAGCTTAAGATACCATCTGATACTGTTACTAAGAGTCATCATTCAGATAACAGTCAAGAAATATCTGATGATGTTATTTTACAGTTGGCAAAAAAAGATTTGGTTAACATTATCAAAATTCAGGTAAAATTAAGTTTAAAATTGAATTAAGAAAGAAAAAAAACATAGTTACAAAGTTGTGTTAAAGACAAAGCTGTTTGTGATAAATTGGTGATATTCAATTCTAACATCTGTATTCTTTAAGAAGCCTTGATTGCAGATTGTCTTAGTAGTTTATCACTAGCCTGTCAATCCTGAAGTTGTGAATTCAAGCCACTCATTCAGCATGTACACCAATCCTAATTGATAAAGTTAGGCAATTTCTTACAAAGGTCTATTATTCTTTCTAGCCAATCTGGATTTTTCCACTAATAAACTGGTTGCTAAAATCTGACCAAAAGTGTTCAAAGTGGCTATTAACACCAACAATCAATCAGTCATTTATATACTTTATTTTTTAACTTGGGTATTAAAAAAGTTTTGATATACTCAAGGGCATTTCAGCATTCTTGAACCAAAAGTTGCAACTATGAATTAAAACACAAAAAAATCAGGGGACAAAAAATAAACCTCTATTGGGTACTATAAAGGTATTGAGTGCAAAAGTTTTATGTTTGCAGCCTTCATTGGACTTAGCTATAGATATTTACTGAATGTGCATCTTCTGCATTGAACTTATTTCTTATAAGGACAAAGTACTTGTCTGGGTTGAATTTATTACTTAAAAGGACAAAGTGTCTTTCTTTGATGACCAACAGAATGGGTTTTGGTATGACCTTATTATGAATTTGTCATGTGCAAAAATTGTCAATGTCAATTTTTGTGTTGAAAAAGATAAAAAAAAATGATTTTTTTTTTATCATAGGACCAATCATTATTAGATGACAAGTTGAAAGTAAGAAGAATAAAGGGAGGACACTCAATAATAAGGCAGGGGGATCAGGTAAGATATTCAATGCTGAACAGTCATTGCGTTTTTACAGCAAGTCTGTTTATTAAAAGTAACGTAAAAATTATGCACAGATTTAATAAAGTTTACCATTTCTATTTATTTTGCTGCATCCAGGCAAAACAAGATTTTTCAATTTGCGATTCAAAACTATAACTATCGCAAAGTAAGATTATTCTAGGATTCAGGAGAATTCCAACTTAGTAAAGGAAATGTAGATATAGTTGAAAGATGTGCATGGAATGAATAGTTCGGATAATTCTAAGAAATTGACTTCAGCTGTAATTTTTCATTTGTGTTTTACTTCCTTGTATTAATTGAAACCAACATGTGTTTATTGGATATCAATAGTATTAAAATGAAATGAGTTATCTGCTATAAAAATGATAAAAAAATATCTGAAGAGTCTCACTGCATAACTAAGATTAGTTTATTATTGTAATCTGCCTGTTTAGAAGTACCTTACCTTGAAATTATGTCTCAGAAACAAAAATCATATGGTATTGAAGTACATACAAGACTGATTTATCCTTAGAAACAAGATATTTAATACATTTTTCCTTTCAGGATGCTAGTTTGATATTTGTGGTAACAGGATCTTTGAACGTTGTACAGCAGATGATTGGTGATGAAAAGAAAGAGGTATGATGCTAAATATAGCCATGATGACATGATTTTATTTTATTTACCTGCTTTATTTTAGGTAGACAGAACAGAATATTTTGAATCTACTCAGTTTAAATTTACATGATTTTTATGACCTAAGATTTTCTAAGATAGTGAATTTTCTTATACATTACTACTCATTTATTTCTCTTATTTTAAAATGGTAGAGAGAACAATATTTTGAGTCTACTCAGTTTAAATTTACATGATTTTTATGACGTAAGATTTTCTAAGATAGTGAAATATCTTATACATTACTACTCATTTATTTCTCTTATTTTAAAATGAGGTAAGAAAATGTTAACAAAGTTTAAATAACATGCTCTAAAAGTCCTATATCACTTCAAGTTTGTGTGTAAGTTCAGTTTATGTTTTCTGTACTATAATTAACAACATTTCAAACACATTTTACTTGGTTACAAAAAAGAATCATATTTTCAATGTTTAGGACAGATACTGGTAAGCAAGAAAGCTAAGATTGTTTTCATATATTTATTATTAATCTATGTCATTAAAACCAGAAGAATAGTCCTCCATATAAATATTTTGAAATATTCTTACAGTAAGTTGACTATGGGTGTTACCGTTTACCTGTAGCTAAAGTTCAACCAGATTTAAACATTGACAATACTGGCGTTTTACGTTTCTGCAATTTGGCACTACGTTTCCGCATTAAAATTCCTACGTTTCCGATGTTTTGTAGAACTCTTTTCCACATTTTATGTACATTAATTTTAATAAAGGTTATTGACGTTTCCGCATTTGCCAGGTAAACCTGGGGTGTGCTTTTTTTTCTTCAGTAGTGTTTGGTGTTTAAAGCTACTTAAAACACTATTAGGTTATTCTGGCATTATTATTCGTCTTTATTTAGGCATTACATTTGGAGTAGGTTATCCATCAACAATCAGCAACAAAAGCAAACCAATCATTAGCATTCATCAGACGTAATCTAAAAATAAAATTCAAAATTAGTTAAGGAAAGAGCCTACCAATCAATAGTTAGACCAAAACTAGAATACTGCTGTACAGTTTGGGACCCACATACCTCAGAAAATATATATAAATTGGAACAAGTACAAAGAAGAGCTGCACGTTATACTTGCAACAGATATCACAATACCAGCAGTGTATCTGAAATGATAGAACATCTAAAATGGCAATCTTTACAAGAACGCATACTAAAAACCAGACTCCAAATTTTGCACATAGTCATCAACAATTGCAATACCATCGCAAGATATACTCATAAAAAGCCAGTATAAAGCAAGAACTACCCATCGACAGACATACAGACAACTTCAATGTAACAAAGACAGCTTTAAATTTTCTTTTTTCAGCCAGACAATCAAAGATTGGAACAAATTACCACCTGACATCTCAAACCAAACCTCTACAGACAACTTTAAGGATGCACTCACTCATGAGGTGCTTCCTAAAACATTCTCTCATCTAAACTAAATGTGCTTATAGTCTTATAGTTAAAAAAAATATATATAAAAAATGTAAAAATTAAAACTTAAAAAATTGTAAATTTCATAAATAGATAAAAGAAAAAAAAATGAAATTAACTTAAAACGACCTCATACAGGCATGTGACTTAAAGTAATCCTCAAAAAGTGGATGGTATTCCTTAACTAAAGAAAGAAGAATATGTCGCTAATGCCTATTTTTCTGTTTTTAATTGTAGATTAATTGATTGTTTGTTTGTTGCTATTTTTTTATGCCCAGTGACAAATTTTTCACCGGAGTTCAAATATGTGTGAAGTAGATGTAAGCAATAATAGGCAACCTTGTGGAATAAAGTATGACAATGACCTGTAGACAATGTCCTCATTTTTCAAGGTATTTGACAATCTGTACATGTAACCTTCATAGATGAAACATTTTTCCCTCGGTTTGTTTCTGTGTGTACAATATCCCTGACATATACATCAACTGACACTTAGACTCAAAATACACTTTCTTAAATACCAGAAGTTCAAACACTGAACTTTTTGAAAAACAATGATATACAAACGGTAATACTGACCAAAACCAAATAAGGACATGAAATTGAGTGTCAAAATAATAATCAAACATTTGCAAATGAATATAAAAGATATTACAAAATATGGAATGCAATGCACATAGGGTGACTTTCCACATAGTGACTTTCGATAAGTACTCACAATGATAAATCTGAATATAATCTACATGTTGAAGGAAATAAAATACAAATCAAGAAAAAATACTATAATCAAATAAAGTCTTATATATCATTATTACTATTTTTACAGGTGAAAACAGGTAAAAATGCGGAAATGTAATATCTCTTTTTTCCGGAAAAGTAGTGCAACAAAATGCAGAAACGTAAAACTGGATTTTTGCTGAAATTGCAAAAATGTAATACACCCAACAATAAAATAGGGACATTTAAATTGACCAGTTGGTTTTGTAAGATTTAAATCTACCTTAATGCTACCTGTAAAAAAAAATATATTTACCTAACCCAAAATTTCAGCATGCTTTTTTCCTGAAATTTATTGATAGAATAATCATAGGTCAAGAAAAAAAATTTCCTGAAATTTCACAGCTTCGACCTTTCCTGAACCCATTTTGTTCGTGGCATTAAACGTTGTTTTTCTCAAGCCAGGTACTTAGAAGGTGATTGAGAATATTGCAATAAATTTTGCAAGGCACTGAAATTAAAGTTATCCCCCTGTAATTCAATGGTTGTCTGTCATCATCTGTTCCTTGTTTAAGAATAGGGTTTATGATTCCACTAGTCCACTGAGTTGGAACTCTACCAATGTTGAAACACCCACTTATAATTTGGAATAATAGATTTACTGCGGTGTCATTTTTCAAAACTTCAGCTGGAATATCGTCTATTCCAGCTGCCTTGCGCAACTTTGCACGTAATACTGCCTGTAAAACTTCCTCCCTTGAGATAGGTTCGTTTAACGGCGAAACATCGACTTCAGTATTAAATGTTGATTCATCAAGGTCCGAGTCACTGTTACCATTTTGATGGAATAAAGTCTGAAAATCGTTTTTCCATTTGTTAAGTACAACATTTTTATCCGTTGCCTCGTTTCCATCCTCGTCCACTATAGCTTTTGACTTCCAAAAGTCACGCTGATTAGTCTCATCGAGTTTGTCTTCAAGTTTCTGTCGCTCTTGACTCTGAAATTGTCTTTTAAATTTTCTGTTTAAGCGATCAAAAGTTTTTCTTTCTACACAATATTCTTCCTTCAGTTTACGCTTTGTACAGTTCGGACCGGTGAAACGTAACCATTTCTTCTCGGATTTGCATACAGTCTTCCATTGGGCTGAAAGATTTTCATTCCAATACGGTTTATAACACATTTTCTTACGTTTATCACGACCAGCATCATTGTTATAAGTTGGTAATTTATTATTGATTTCACATTTAACTAAATCCTGAAACTCATCGTATGCATTTTGCACGTCATTTGATATTTCTATATAATTTTCTATTTTCTCAATTGTTTCAATTAATTTCACCTGAATTTCCTGATTCAATAAGAAATCACTAGGAACCGCTCCAAAATTATATTTTATACGTGTATTACTGATCGGTGCATGCTGTGAATTCGGTTTTAAATCGACAGATAATTTAAAATCACAATAAAGCAATGGTAAACTATCAGGAATATATGTAATATCATTAGAAATTTCCGACATCGATACTATTTTGAAATCACTGACAAATTCCATATCCTCATAGGGAACACATATGTAATCTACTATTGATTTACCATTTGTTGATATACATGTAAATTCGTTATCATTATATCGTCCATTTAACATTCCAAAATTGACATCACTTAAAAAATTCACGAAAGCATCACCATGGTGGTTTTTCTACATGATCTATAACATTTCGTGGTTTCACTAAATCGACGCCTTCTATAAAATCAAAATTAGCACCCACACGTGCGTTCATGTCACCGCATATAAATATGTTGGTATGAATAAATTTGGTTTAAAAGAGTAATCATACCATATCAACTAGTTTAGACTGAATGCATATTATGTTATTCAACAAAGATAAAAATTGAAGCCTTGATGCCATATAAAAAAAATTATAAGCTTAAAAAAAACTCTATCTCAGTTATACTACAACAGTAACAATTAAACATGTGAAGTGATAGGATAAGAAATACTTCAGGAAAAAAGCATGCTGAAAGTTTTGGTTAGGTGAATAAAAAACTGTACAAGAAGCATCAAGGTAGATTTAAATTTACCAAACCAACTGGTCAATTTAAATGTCCCTATTGTATTGTCAATGTTTCAATCTGTTTGAACAATAGCTAAAGGTAAATGGTAACACCCATAGTCAACTCACTGTAAACAGATCAATAAAAAATACTTTCCCAAGACTTCAAGATTAATTTTTTGTAAAGGTTGAATATTTAATGTTCCTTCAAATGTAGGATTAGTATGACAAAACTTCTTCATTGTGTATCTACTTCGTTATAAGGCATTTTCAATATTATTCCTAAAAAGTTAAAGAAGGTTAAAAAAAAAACTTAGATTGTACTTTTTGGTTTGAGAACTCATAGGGTAAAAAAACCCAAGTCTAATCATACTTTCTCCGTTGTCTTGATATTGACCCAATGATCTTTTGACCATATCACTAAGAAACCTTAATATCATTCCCCTCCCCAGTACTAGCACTAAAGCATGAATTTATTTTTTGTTTTATGAAATGGTCTTTTAAAATGGTTGCTAAATAGGCTCTTATATTTGCTTTAATTCAGTGTGTCTTGCCTCTTATTTTTTTATGATTATCTGATATCTTTTCAGAATAGAAAAGTGAGTTGAAACATACTTTATCTGTATATATGTTAAACTCTTTCTTAGTAAACGTCACAATCCTGATTTCAAAAAAATATCTCAAGCCTAAACAACCCTATAGCAATCCTAGATAGTAGAGTCTTTCCCCTTATATCTGCACAAGTGTCTATTGTCTTTTAGATATTTGTGAGTTTCTGTTAAAAAATTAGTTATTTTCTGTTTGGAGATACTTTCATTTTCTTTAACTGACTGAGCATGGAACTTTTTGTCACAGTTTGATAAAAAATAATTACTTTTCAGGACATTGTTTGCAACTTCTTGTTATTTTTAATGTCTTTAAAAGCTTTATTACATCTCAGATTAAAAATCCAGTGGGACATTCAGGACTTTCAAAGGTTGAAATTCCAAAAATGAATAAATGATTCCTATAATTCAAAAAGCAAATTCAAAAACAGATTTATATCCATATTTATATTTGTCCATTAAGTGTTATCTTTTTGATAATGTAAGATTAGTTTTATAAACAATATTTGTAAGATTTTGATGATGTTTTAAGAATTTAGAAATCAGGATAATTATGTAACACAGCATGTATCTACAATAGTAGAGGGGCATTATATTTTCTGGTCTGTGCGTCCGTCCTTTCGTTCGTTTGTATGTTCGTCAGTCCGTCTGTCCTTTGTCTGTTTGTCCCCCTTCAGGTTAAAGTTTTTGGTCAAGGTAGTTTTTGATGAAGTTGAAGTCCAATCAACTTGAAACTCAGTACACATGCGCCCTATGATATGATATTTCTAATTTTAATGCCAAATTAGTGTTTTGACCCCAATTTCACGGTTCACTGAACATAGAAAATGATAGTGCATATTTCAGGTTAAAGTTTTTGGTCAAGGTAGTTTTTGATGAAGTTGAAGTTTAATCAACTTGAAACTTAGTATACATGTTTCCTGTGATATGATCTTTCTAATTTAAATGCCAAATTAGAGTTTTTATCCCAATTTCGCAGTCCACTAAACACAGAAAATGATAGTGCGAGTGGGGCATCCGTGAACTATGGACACATTCTTGTTTTACTAATGATGTACTTCATTGCACTGTTCTTCTTTGCACAATATTCTTCTTTTGGTTCTCTGTGTAAAAATGATAACTGAAGAAATATGATTATGTAGAAAAGGAGGTGTTCTAAGCATCCTTTTTGGTCTTTAAAAAAATAATTATTGCTAAATTATGTGATCTTTGCAAAAAAATATCAGTTAGTTTGTGTAATTTTAAAACGAAAAGGTCTACTAAATATGGTATATACTTACCATTTACGAAATAAAAGATATCTTACAAAATCTACAACCAGATATATATATATATATATATATGTGAGGTGTTGTTCCTATAAAGAAACTTTGTGGTAAATAAGTTAGTTTTAAACTTGAAAATGCATTTTCTTCTCTGTGTATCCAAAAACATTTAGAAGTTTAGAAGACCAAAATCTATGTGTTTTCAGAAGAGGGAAGAAGTGCTCTTTCTATGTATCATAATTGCATTAATTTTGACATGATGGACCCTTAACAACTTGTTTGAAGATTTGTACATCATAATCTGAAAACAGTCAAAAGATAAGGCATTTAAGACTTTTGTTGCTTGAGAGGCATTTGAATTGTAGCCAGCTATAGCATTGATATTCATTTGTATTTCCCTTGAAAGAAAAAAATAGAGGATGTGGTATGTTTGCCAATGAGACAACTTTCCACTAGAGTCCAAATGGCATAGAAGTAAAACAACTATAGGTCACAGTACAGTCTTCAACAATGAACAAAACCCATGTGTAATGCATGTGCACAGAAAACTTTGTTTAGTTTCAATTTGACGTTTAGTTTCAATTTGACTTTATTGAGTTATCAAAGAAAATATGTATTTATGTAACATCTATTGTATATGTTTCAGACACTGCTGTTTGTTGCTTTACCTGGAGAGATTGTTGGTTCACTTGCTGTGCTGACTGGAGAACCCTCCTTCTTTACCATGCGTGCCAAAGTAGATACTATTGTAGTTACTATTTCTAAAGTAGAATTTTATAGGTAAGAAAAGTCCTTCTTTCAAAATTTGTCTTCTGGTACCCTTAACAAAGAACAAAAAAGTCAGTATATCATATAAAAGACTAGAAAAGTCATTGGTTTTAGAAGAATCAATAAATCTGATAACTTTCAGCTATACATTCTTGAGAAAATACAGGTATACTTTAATGACTAGTACCTCTCCATTATTTACCTCCATTATGATTTTTTAATATTTTTAAGCGTGTAGGTACCATGAATGTTAACAGCCATCAACAAAACAATAAGACAGATGGGTCAATATAACAAATGCACCTCAAAGTGTGGAGTTAAAAAAAAGTGTGTTAAAAAAAATCTTTGTGCAGTGATATATTCAATTTTAACAAGTTACTGTCAGAGCTTAATCATTTGTTCTCATTATGACAGCAGAGGACCATAGAAAAAAGATGTAAAAACTATGAAGTTATTACATGTATGCAAAGAACAAAATTTACAAAGAATTTATAGTGTGAAATTTATTTTTTTCTCACTTGAGGCGGCAGTACAAAAGGCTTTTTAGGTTTGTTAAACTAAAGAAAAATGAAGCTCACTTCGTACCCAGAAAAAATAAAAGCCCATTTGGGAAAATGTCTCAACTTCAAAGCTAACCATCATGGTTTATGGTATGGGCAGCGCATCTGAGGAAATGCTGGCTAGCACTTTGATCCATTTTTGTGTGGACTACACACAAAAAAAAATTAAATAAATTGAAGGTTAATACGATTAACATCATTTTACTACTGTTGCTATTTTTCTGTACAAGAATAGATTTTATAGACTAAAGTTTAAAAGAAATAATCCACCATTTTCTACATAAGAAAATGCCTGTACCAAGTCCGGAATATGACAGTTGTTATCCATTCGTTTGATGTGTTTGGTAGCCATTTGATTTGGGACTTTCCTTTTTGAATTTCCTAGGAGTTCAGCATTTTTGTGATTTTACTTTTTATGATATGATTAATTACCTTATGATACCAAATCCATACACACAAAAAAAGTGCTTTGGTTGCTGTTATAGTTATTTAAAAGGAGGCTCGCGGTATAAGATTTTCAGAAAAAAATTAAACATTTATTTTTCATTACAAATTTTATTAATTACCTTTTGTAGTTGTTACTTTATCATATGGTACAAAAATCATTCCAAAAAATCAATTCGTGTTGGCCCCAGGTGACTTTTAAAATGTAGATAGCATTGAAAAAGCTCCAAATTATCTCCCTTTGGTGCAAAAATGCCATTTTTTGGCATTAAAATTGAAATATCTTTTTTAACTCATCGGTGACCTATATTTTTTATTGTTGTTTTTGAATAAGCTGTACATAAACTAAATAATTGTAAAACTTAAGCGATTTCTGTAATTAAGTTTTTTTTTTATTTCGATATTACCGCTATTTCTCCTATTATATATAGTTCAACAGAAAAAAAGGACATTAACAAAAATGTATGCTTCATTGGAAGGCAGATTGTGAGCGTAAATGAATGGTGACCCCAGTTTTTTATTTCATTTTTCTAATAAGTATAAGATAAAGTTCATTTATAGGAAAATATAGCGAAATCCTATATTAAATAAAAAAATGATTTAGACCCGCGAGCCCCCTTAACAATGCTAAAACTTTCTTCAATTCATTGCACTCATACCACATCTTCTTATTTCTGTATACATTGTTAAATAAAGGCCTGTCTCATTTGTTAGACTTGTTTTTTGTATATTATTAGTATTATGAAAGAACAGCCTTCTGTAGTATTGAATGTAGCCCATACTACTTCTGTTAGACTTGGTTTTTGTCGAGCCTGCAACTTTTGTTGCAGAAAGCTCGACATAGGGATAGTGATCCGGCGGCGGCGGCTACGGCGGCGGCGGCGGTGTTAGCTCACTTCTTAAAAGCTTTATATTTCAGAAGGTGGAAGACCTGGATGCTTCATACTTTGTATATAGATGCTTCATGTTATGAAGTTTCCGTCAGTCACATGTCCAATGTCCTTGACCTCATTTTCATGGTTCAGTGACCACTTGAAAAAAAAGTTCAAATTTTTTGTAATGTTGAATTCTCTCTTATTTTAAGTAATAGGATAACTATATTTGGTATGTGCGTACCTTGCAAGGTCCTCATGTCTGTCAGACAGTTTTCACTTGACCATGACCTCATTTCATGGATCAGTGATCAAGGTTAAGTTTTGGTGGTCAAGTCCATATCTCAGATACTATAAGCAATAGGGCTAGTATATTCGGTGTATGGAAGGACTGTAAGGTGTACATGTCCAACTGGCAGGTGTCATCTGACCTTGACCTCATTTTCATGGTTCAGTGGTTATAGTTAAATTTTTGTGTTTTGGTCTGTTTTTCTCATACTATATGCAATAGGTCTACTATATTTGTTGTATGGAATGATGGTAAGGTGTTCATGTCTAGCGGGCAGATGTCATCTGACCTTGACCTCATTTTCATGGTTCAGTGGTCAAAGTTAAGTTTTTGAGTTTTGGTCTTTTTATCTAATACTGTATGCCATAGGTCAACTATATTTGGTGTATGGAAATATTTTATGATCTTTATGTCAGTCGCGCAGGTTTTATTTGACGGTGACCTCATTTTCACGGTTCATTGCACAGTGTTAAGTTTTTGTGTTTTGGTCTATTTTTCTTAAACTATAAGTATTGGGTCAACTATATATGTTGTATAGAAGCATTGTTAGCTGTACATGTCTGCCTGGCATGGTTCATCTGACCTTGACCTCATTTTCAAGGTTCATTGGTCTTTGTTTAGTTATCTTGGTTAATGTTAAGTTTATGAGACAGTTGTAACAAAACTAAGCTTTATACTTAGGACTATCAACATAATATCAATGATTAGTATAGAAGGCGAGACATTTCAGCGTGTGCACTCTTGTTGTATATTTTTTAGTATTATGAGGGAGCAACCTTCTGTAGTTCTGAATGTAGCCCATACCACGGCTGTAAGAATTGCACCATTTGTCAGACAGATTGACTTTGCTTTAGACTGGATGATGATTGAAGCTGGAAAAGCATTATTCAGGTAGGTGAATTTATTTTAAATAGAAAATAATAATTATTGCTAATTTCATTTAATTGTTGTACTTGAATGGAGATTTTATATTAAAAAAAAGCTTGTCAGAATAGGTAACAGAAGAAACTTAGCAAAATGACAAGGATCAACATATATTAACAAAGGAATGCTAGCAGTTACTGACATCCAAGCTCCAAACCTTAATTAAACTGATGGAATTATTATGTCTTCACTCTTCATCATATGAAAATCAAGCACAATCTCTCCCAATGGGGGTTTAGTATCATACCATCATAAAATATACGAGTAGAACATAACCCGTATAATGCAAACAACTGGTTTTAGAATAAATGGTTTATTGCTGATGCAAAGACCCTATGAGTGAATTAATATTAATTCCAAAAAATGCAATCTTTGATAACCTTTGTTTTCTTGTTTAAATTGTTTTACATTTGTCCTTTTGGGGCTTTTTATAGCTGACAATGTGGTACAGAATTTGCTCATTGTTGAAGGCCATACAGTGACCTATAGTTAGTTTTCAGTGTCATTTGGTCTCTTGTGGAGAGTGTCTCATTGGCTATCACACCACATCTTCTTCTTTTTTTGACAACAGTATTGTAACTATATCTCTTCTGAATAAGTCTGTCGAAGGGTTTCGTTAGGTTTTTAGGTGAATGGCAACATTTTTGTACTTCGAATAGAATATTACCATAAAAAATTGGATTTTAAATACCTAAACATATAAAATGACTGCATGTTGATTTATATCTACAAATGATTTCCTTGTACCAATAATGAAATATAGTAAATGTGTTGATAAGGTTGCGATATTGAAAACCCTGGTGTAATAATTTGTTTTTAATATTTTTCAGTAAACTATAAATGAAGTATTATTAAGTCATAAATTACTAATAAATTTATTGAGCAATCAGATAGCCTGAAAAAGAGGTTTAATTATCATCGTCACTCTTGGTCTCCCTTTTGTAATTCTAATACCATGTTAATTGTTGCTTGAACATGTTGATTCCCCAATCCCCATCCTCCTGACATCTTCACATCATTGTACCAAAGGTGCACCACAAGTTTCTGGCCTTTGTGACTCATTACTGTGGTAGATAATTGATAAACACCAGCCATTGGTGCAGTGAATATACCAGAACTGGGATTGTAGCCATTTTGTATATTGGTCACAACTTTGTCAAATTTAATGGTATCTTTTACTCCAAGTGATTGCACCTTTGTCAGAATAGCTGAAAAGGCAGGAGTTGTCTTTTTATTTAGACAGCAACATCCATTGTCTGAAAATATCAAAAGTCCATTGTTTATATATTTTTTGCTACATTTAAATTAGGTATTGATAATATTTTAATGTCTCATTAACATGTGAATGGTTAATTTTGCCATTAAATTGCTGTCCTATTGATACATACCCTATTGTTTTTTTCATTCTAACTTAAAGGGTACCAGTGTCATGAAATTTAAAGTGAGATGACATATAAATTTTCTGCTGAAAATTGCCATACCTAAAATTGATTAGTCTTAAAACAATTATTTTCAGGAATAAACAAAATTTATTTACAGAAAACAGTACCTGAATCATGCATATTAAATAAATGATTGAAATAAAGTATTACAACAGAGGCTAAAGATAGTAAAGGGAGGTACAAAATCATAAGTCGAAAAACAAACAGTGCCATTTCAAGTCAA
>CM034350.1:47633133-47682997 GCA_019925275.1 Mytilus edulis
TACAAGTCAAGAAAAATAAAAGACAAACAACCAGAACATTATAATGTTATTAAGGTGGTACCCAACACTTTCACTAAAATTAATTTGGCTCGTTTAATTTTCATAAAATTTTGTCATAGTTAACCAAAAAAAAAAAATTCAAAATTTCAAAAAATTTGAACCAACCATTTTGTCAGAAAAATTACACTGGTTATATAGTTTGACAAACACCAATTTTGATCATTGAGAAGCTTAATATTCCTTTTACAACACAACATAATTAAAACATTTAGCTGACTTTATAGAGTTATCTCCCTGTAGTGTTAGGTACCACCTTAACTCTTTTAAACTTAACTTTAAAAAATAAGGTTTAATTCATACCTGAGCCTTTCAGTTTCAACACCATTCCAATGAGGTCTCCTAGAAGGGAACTCCCTGAAAACAAAGAACAATTTAATTGATTGATATATATTTAAAATTTGATGATTAAAAGATTTGCATGCAAAAGTATGATTTTGTTATAAATGAGTATAATTATAATGATCCTTCTTTTGATAAATACTCTATTCCAATGTCTCAGGATTTCTTTTAACTAATAGTAATCCACTTAATAAAGTGATACATAATGATTTTTATACGACCGCAAATTTTGAAAAAATTTTCGTCGTATATTGCTATCACGTTGGCGTCTGCGTCGTCGTCGTCGTCCGGCGTCCGAATACTTTTAGTTTTCGCACTCTAACTTTAGTAAAAGTGAATGGAAATCTATGAAATTTTAACACAAGGTTTATGACCACAAAAGGAAGTTTGGTATTGATTTTGGGAGTTTTGGTCCCAACATTTTAGGAATTAGGGGCCAAAAAGGGCCCAAATAAGCATTTTCTTGGTTTTCGCACTATAACTTTAGTTTAAGTTAATAGAAATCTATGAAATTTTGACACAAGGTTTATGACCACAAAAGAACAGTTGGGATTGATTTTGGGAGTTTTGGTCTCAACAGTTTAGGAATTAGGGGCCAAAAAAGGGCCCAAATAAGCATTATTCTTGGTTTTCGCACAATAACATTAGTTTAAGTAAATAGAAATCAATGAAATTTAAACACAATGTTAATGACTACAAAAGGAAGGTTGGTATTGATTTTGGGAGTTTAGGTCCCAACAGTTTAGGAATTAGGGGCCAAAAAGGGACCCAAATAAGCATTTTTCTTGGTTTTTGCACCATAACGTTAGTATAAGTTAATAGAAATCTATGAAATTTAAACACAAGGTTTATGACCATAAAAGAAAGGTTGGGTTTGATTTTGGGAGTTTTGGTCCCAACATAATAAGGGGCCCAAAGGGTCCAAAATTAAACTTTTGTTTGATTTCATCAAAATTGAATAATTGGGGTTCTTTGATATGCTGAATCTAACTGTCATGACTGTGTATGTAGATTCTTAACTTTTGGTCCCGTTTTCAAATTGGTCTACATTAAGGTCCAAAGGGTCCAAAATTAAACTTAGTTTGATTTTGACAAAAAATGAATCAGTTAGGTTCTTTGATATGCTGAATCTAAAAATGTACTTAGATTCTTGATTATTGGCCCAGTTTTCAAGTTGGTCCAAATCGGGGTCCAAAATTAAACTTTGTTTGATTTCATCAAAAATTGAATAAATGGGGTTCTTTGATATACCAAATCTAACTGTGTATGTAGATTCTTCATTTTTGGTCCTGTTTTCAAATTGGTCTACACTAAAGTCCAAAGGGTCCAAAATTAAACTTAGTCTGATTTTAACAAAAATTGAAATCTTGAAGTTCTTTGATATGCTGAATCCAAAAATGTACTTAGATTTTTTATTATGGGCCCAGTTTTCAAGTTGGTCCAAATCAGGATCTAAAATTATTATATTAAGTATTGTGCAATAGCAAGTCTTTTCAATTGCACAGTATTGCGCAATGGCAAGAAATATCTAATTGCACAATATTGTGAAATAGCAAATTTTTTTTTAATTAGAGTTATCTTTCTTTGTCCAGAATAGTAAGCAAGAAATATCTAATTGCAAAATATTGTGCAATAGCAAGATTTTTTTTTAATTGGAGTTATCTTTCTTTGTCCAGAATCAACTTAAATCTTTGTTATATACAATATACAATGTATATTCACTTTTTACTACCAACTGATAAATTAAAATAATCTTTACCATTCAGTGATAACAAGCAGTTTTTTTACATCTTAATATTTTATGATGTATTTAAATGAGTAGTTATTGTTGCAAACTCCATTAGAAATTTTAATTGAGATTAGTTTTGGAATAAGGGAAAGGGGGATGTGATTAAAAAAAATGGGTTCAATTTTTCTCATTTGAAATTTCATAAATAAAAATGAAAATTTCTTCAAACATTTTTTTGAGAGGATTAATATTCAACAGCATAGTGAATTGCTCTAAGAGAAACAAAAATTTTAAGTTCATTAGAACACATTCATTCTGTGTCAGAAACCTATGCTGTGTCAACTATTTAATCACAATCCAAATTTAGAGCTGAATCCAGCTTGAATGTTGTGTCCATACTTGCCCTAACCGTTCAGGGTTCAACCTCTGCGGTCGTATAAAGCTACGCCCTGCGGAGCATCTGGTTGGAAGTTGATATCCTGTCAGAATATATGAAACAGCATTGATAGTACTTCAGTTTGATCAAAATCATTTTACCTGTTACAGTAATAATAACAATACTTTATTCAGAAGCAATACAGCTTATAGAATATACATTTTTACAATATTTTTTAAATGCATCAGTGTAATATAAATAACAATAATTATACACAATACATTTATGGCAGAAAATGAAAATAAATTCATATGATAAATAAGTAATACAACTACATATTACGATTTTTTTCAATATTAAACAAAAAATTACCTAAATTATTAAGTTCTTTCACGTTGTGAGCTGATAACAATTGCATAAGTTTAAAAGTGGATGGATATTGTCAATGATATTACTTATATCACTATATCTATTACATTCTAGAATAACATGGTATTCCTCTTCTACAATATTGTTATTGCACATAGAACATATACACAACAATTTTAATTATGATATATTATTATGTTTCACACTTACCAAGATTTGAGTTGCATGTTCCTTTCACCATCTCTCCGAACAAGATCAGTGCAAAAACAGGAATGCAGCATATCATCTTCATGGTGTTCTTTGCTTTTTCGAAATTTTTGTGAAATCAAGCAATTGGTAACATTTCAATACTGTCAGCATATTTATACATAGAAATTTCAGTACTACATTAAGTAAGGTAGATAGAGTAATTAAATGTAATTTGATATATTTAATGTCTTTTGTCATGCAACACTACAGAAATTCTAGAACAGTGTTCAAATAAAAATTTTCCAGAAATAATCCTATCTGCTGTTAAGTTACTCTAGGAAGAACATTAAATTAGAATATACTACTATTAGTCAAATACCAACTAGAAAAATATGCAAAATCTCCCTTCAATCATAATTTTATCATTTAACTTTTGAAAACATTTTTTTACAAACAAAGGGTTCTACTGTAATATTGATTAGTTTGAGGCACAGACATTTCAAGATCTGTCTATTCACCAGAAAACATTACAAGTTACTAATTTAGAGCAAAGAACCTTATAATTTAGTTTGTAGTAAAGTTGGTCAGGATGCAAACTGTTTCTGTGCTTCAACTTAAAAACTAATTAACCAATCTTTTTTTTCATATTTAATACTTCAAGTAATATGTAGCTTGTAATAACAGAGATGATTATCATTTTCATGTTTGAATGGTTTAACACTTGTCATCTTGGGTCCCTTTATAGCTTGCTGTTGGGTGTGAGCCAGGCTCTGTGTTGAAGGCCGTACTTTGATCTATAATGGTTACTTTTACAAATTGTGACTTGGATGAAGAGTTGTCTCATTGGCACTCATACCACATCTTCTTATATCTATATATGAGGTTAATTTAAAGAAAAATTAGGTATAGGAATTATGGTCCTTGATTGATAGATAAATGGGGCTTTTTGTCATTTCTGTATGATAACTAGAGAACAATTAAACCAATTCTCAAATTTTAATTTGATTTTGCTGATGACAATATTGAAGTTAAGCTTGGTTTTAACCAATTAATTGATTGATTGATTATTGTTGCTGTGAAATTAACTTTCAGCACACTTCGCTATATCATGGCAGTCAGTATTTATAAGTGGAGGAATTTAAATTTTTGGTTCACTTTTATCTTTTTATGTTCATTCTAAATTGGTTAAATCTTAATAAATCTATCCAGCTGAAATGTATTCATGTTTATTGTAATTTTCAGACAAGGGGACCAGTCAGACAGTGTATATATCATACTAACAGGACGTCTGAGATCTGTTAGAACACATCATAATGGTAAAAAATCACTGGTGGCTGAGTATGGACGAGGAGAGCTGGTTGGCATTGTGGAAGTTCTGACAGACACTGCTAGAACAACCACTATAATGGCTGTTAGGTAAGAGGGTAGGGAACTGTAAACGAATGCCCAAAATATTGATTTGAAAAAACTTTATAATTAATTAGGTAGCAGTTAGGGTTGGTGATTTTGTTATGATTGGTAAAAAAACTTTATAATTAAGTAGAAGTTAGGATTGGTGTTTTCGTAAATAAACCTTGAAGTGAAGTTGAAAGTTGATAGACACTACTTAATACCACACTCATGGCCATCAGCTTGTTATATACTTTTGAGTCAGACATTGCTATAGATTACATTGTACTTGGATTGATTATCAAATGTACTGATAAACTATGAACTACATAACTGTATAAGATATCAATTATCACAAACTCAAAAAAGCTGTTGCTACTCATTGTTAAATGTATGAGTTAACTTAATCTTGTGTCCAAAAGATATATTTTCAATGTTTGTGTTAATGGCACCTTCAAATAGGACAAACATATTTTCTCCCTATTTATGATCTTAGAATACAAGTTTGATACAAGTCAGTATTTTCTTTTAGACATTATTCAAGTTTTAGAATAAAACACTGTGAGAAATATAAATCCCAATAGAGACGGTTTAATCTTTATTGCAATAGTTCAAGCTTATGTTTATTGAGACATACTATTTATTACAAAGTTCTTTATATGATGCTAACTTCATTTTTACAGAGACACAGAATGTGCCCATTTGCCAGGCGATTTACTAAATCTAATTAAACGGAAGTACCCACAGATTGTAACAAGACTGATACATTTACTAGGACAGAGAATTCTAGGTCATATTGAAACAAGAGATGAAGTACACATGAGTAAGTTATGTACCTGGTGTATATGATAAATGAATGGCATATTACTCATTTACTAGTTTTCAATCCTAAATTGATTGCCAAAAACAGTGACAGCACAGGAATACATTACCAGATATTTTTGGCGTTTTTGCTCATTTTCTTGAAAACCTGAATTGAATAAAAAAATAAAAAATCTTTTGATATGAACATTGAGAGTGTCCTGATTGATAAAAGTCAACCAATGAATTGGAGATTAAACAAATTTTGCTATCTTAAGGGGGTACCCAACTCTTTTTGACTGAAATAGGTTTTGGCTTGTTAAATTTTCAAAAAAATGTGACCAAATATTAACCTTGACCTGGTGACAAAAATGTTAAAATTTTCAAGAATTTTTTACCGCAAAGTTTACTGGAATAATTTCATTGGATTGTTAGCAGTTTGACAAGCAATAATTTTGATCATTGAGAAGCTTGATTTCTATTAACTAATATTATGTGATTAAAACTTTCAGCTCACATTTCAATGAATTAACTCCTTTAGATGTTCTGTACCCCTTAAATGTGAATTGAATTGATTGTATACGAACTGACAATTGTTTTTCAGATCTTGACCATGTCTCAGGTATAGACAAGAAAGTATCAGTGGGTAATTTGTCTACGATAGCAGTATTAGGTTCCAACCAAGATGTGCCTTTAACTAGCTTTACCTTGGAATTACAGCATAGTCTACAAGCTATAGGTTAGTTCGGGCAAAGTATATGTAATCTGACATATTTTGGATCTTGATAAATTTTTGTAAGCATTTAGAACTCATGGAATTGCATCTAAATATAGATAAATTGTATGCACATACAGAATGTGGCAGGGTTAAACTGAGTTGAAGGGGTTGACTCTCCCATAACCTGAGACAGTGGAGTAACAGTACATCATAAGAACAAAATATAAAGATCAGTTGAAAAAGGCTTACCTCATCAGCTGGATTCAAAGCAGAAATGCATCTAACATAAACACAAGAGTGGTACTTATACATCCCCACAACAAAAAGTTCAAAGCCAATAACAACTAAAAAAATACATCATTCAAGACTAAATGTATGTATGTATGTAATAATAAGTATACTGTAAAAGCACAAATTTTCGTGGGGGATTTAATTTCGTTTATTTCGTGGATAAGAATTATCCACGAAATTAAAACCCCAACGAAAATTTAACTGTAGATTTACATGATTTTATGATATGACTAAATCTTATTGACATTATATAAATGATGAACATAAATGCAGACAACGAAATGAATAGGTTAATTGATTAGACATCGATATTCAAAGGTTTTCTTTAAGTCAGATGATAATCCTAATCCTTTGTTTGTACAGTAATTAATAATGATCAAGAACTGTCAATCAATGTCATTAAACAGTCTAATGTGTCTGTAATGCCCTCAAGTCGTAATACATTTATCACACAATCATTGTCCTTGAATAAAACATCAAAGGTGTGTAACAGCCAATTAGCGTGTGCAGGTTACAACACTTGATTAGTGCTCACTGTTACTATGAAATGCAATTATTGATTTTTCCCCAATGGCAAAAGTTCACATCAGTTTTATTGAGTATTGTCAGTTATAAAGTGACATTTGTATAATTTTTTTCTAAACTTAAAAACCACGAAAATTAATCCCCACGAACTTACTTTTGGATACAAAACCACGAAATTTTAACCCCACGAAAATTAATGTTTATACAGTATTTATAATTAATTGCAGGTCTTACAACCAGATTAACCAGTGATATCGTCAAACAAAACTTAGGAACTGGTGCTTTTGACAGGTAAATTTTGGGAATTATTTCTGATAAATAATTATAGCATTAGTTGAATAGCCAAAATTATCATATGATGATCATAGTTTATGGCACTACATTTCATTGTAAATAGAGAACTCATAACAGCAATTGTTTTCAATATACTTTTCCCGTATTGGTAGATGGTTTTATATAATGATACTCACAGTCGGATTGCTAAAACCATTTAAATTACGTGTGGATAAAATTATATCATTCATTTTGATTCAATAGAAATATTGTCTCTTTTCCAGTATAAATGAGTTCCGACTGTTTAACTGGCTTGGTCAACAAGAAGACATGAACATCATTACGTTATATCAGTGTGACTATTCCATGACAAGGTGGACCAAACATTGTATCAGACAAGCTGACTGTATATTAATTGTAGGACTAGCCAAAAATGACCCTTCAGTAGGGGAGGTAATTATTGATAAGAAATATACCGATTATAAAACAATTATCATTATATTATAACCAACTGCTATATTAGGTTTATCTTGTCAGTTGGTCCATTCGCCCATCAAATACTTCAGTCATACCTTTCTCAAACTTTGTATCCTTCGTGTCATTTTTCTCTTTTCTTAAGTTATTTTGCCAAATTAATAAGTACAAGAATCATGCAAAAAGAAGAAATCAAGGATTATTAGCTCATCATTAGTAAACCAAAAGAAAAAAGAAGAGATATGATACTTATTTAAGAGTGAAAAACAATGCACACATAAATGATGCAAAAAATGTAACCCTTAAAAATCTGGTCATGCACTAAATCCCCCATGGAGATTTTCCAAATGTCGCAGGTTTGTCATTTGGAAAGCATCATGAGGTATATTGATAATTACTGCTTTCAGGTAGAAAAACAGATGGAGAACATAGCAGTTAGAGCTCAGAAAGAGCTGGTTCTGTTACATGAAGAGGATGCAGAATCACCTAAAGGGACCATAGAATGGTTAAATGCTAGGGATGGTGCTCCTCACATCATCATATCAGATGTCCTAAAAGGGTTCTCAAAAAACAAGCTGAAGTCAGAGTGGTAGGAATATTATCTTGCTTAGTTATAAAATTTGTCACTTATGTTACTAAATGATAGGATGTGCAAATAGGTCGGAAAGAACATACAAAAAAGTAGTACATATTTTAAACAAAATAGTTCTTACACATAGCTGTATGTTTGTCAAAAGGGATATATTTGGGTAGTTTTTGTATCAAATGAAAGCTTGGGGACTTGGGATCACTGTAGAACCCTTGTTGAAAGATTTATTCAAATAATAAAGAAGTTAATGAAATCTTGATAGGAGGGCACATTTGGCCTGTTCAGATTTGAAGTTCCTATTTTTGTACTTTCAAACTTCCGGGAACCAGTACGCTCTAATATGCAATTAAACGTATGTTGATTTTTTCAGCACAAGTCAGGATAAGGTACAGTTTTGACAGGAAATAACTGCCACTTTTTTGAACTGAAGATAAAGTAGCCATTAATGCTTGAAATTGTAGAATTTAACAGAAATCAATGGGGCTATGAATTAGTGGTTTTATACCTTGAGCTCAATAAGACCAGCATTGAAATGTGGGTTATAAAGACACTCGTTATATTCTTCTTGTTCCTGGTCATTATTGGGCCAAATTTTACCTAAAGTCAGAAGGGGATGTGATGTGGTATATTGTAATAGAAGTTTCTGTCAGATTTAATTCTTGATTACACATTATTTATTGGTACATCATACAGACATATACATGTACCGTACTGTTTATTAGGAATTTCATCCAGTCACAAAGTTGATGAAGAATAAAAATTGATCAACACAATAAAGACTTTATAGACAAAAATGAACTATGAATATATATATATATATGAATCAGATAAAGTTACACACTATGTATTTTCAGGTTGAAAGTTATGAGAGGGTTTATCAAACAAAGCCTGATAGATTGTCAGATTTTTCACGTCTTGCCAGATTTTTGACTGGGACATCTGTTGGCTTGGTATTAGGTGGTGGAGGTGCAAGGTAATTTACTAGAATTTAATTTGAGATTGATCTTGGATATCTTCCAAAAGTTTGAGACTCTGTCTTTATTAATTTTATAATCAATTACATATGTTGAGGAAAAGATCATTCTATCTGAACCAATCATTCTGTTCTATATTAAACCAACTCCAATTTAGAAGTATTTCATCACAATGTAGTTTGGACTTCATCAATCATGTACTAACAAATTCATTTGGCTTACTCTACGAAAAACTTGTCTTATAACCTGACTGTTAGATTCATAATATATAAACAATTAACATGGCTCTAACACATTGCTTATCCAACAAACAGCTTAATTAAAAGTGCAAGTGGTAAAAAACAACAACATGTGAATGAACATCATGAAATTAAAAAAAAAAAATCATGTTTAATGTCTGCAGACCTACAGTCGAATTATATAATAAACAAAATTTAACAGTTGAGGCTTTTTCTTTCAGAGGCCTTTCACATATAGGAATTGTCAAGGCCTTACTGGAGGCTGAAGTCCCAATAGATATGGTAGGGGGAACCAGTATGGGCTCCTTTGTAGGTGCTGTATGGTGTGAAGATAGAAATATAACCAGATTTACACAGAGATGTAGAGAATGGTCCATGGTTTGTATAATATTAAGTTTAACTAAGGGAAATAATCCTGTGTTTTTGGCATGAAAAGAATGCAAAGGACTTCATCAGGATTTTATTTTTATTTTTATTCAAAACCAATTTTGTTGTAGTTTGGCTTGAAAATCAGTGCTTTTGTATATTCATTATAACTCAAATTTATTTCACCTCCATTTTACCTATATAAAATGATAATATTGGTACGATTGTGTTTTTCAGATCAAAATAAGTATACCCGTTACATCATTTTATTCATTCATTATTATTCGTATTAGAAAGTGAAACTGAAAGATTGGTTGATTTATTGATTGATTGATTGATTGATTGGTACACTTATAGCACTATTGGTTATTTTGTGGTGGTCAGTTTTCATTGTTAGGAGAAGCTGAAGTTCCAAGAGAGAACCACTGACCTTCAGCAGGAAAACTTACAATCCTAGTCAATTAAGATTGGAGTCAAGGATACCTGGTATGTGCATTATTAAAACTCACAACCTCAGTGTCGACAGGCTAATGATTCATTTATTGCACTGCCTAGT
Organism: Mytilus edulis; assembly: GCA_019925275.1. Lineage (NCBI taxonomy): Eukaryota > Metazoa > Mollusca > Bivalvia > Mytilida > Mytilidae > Mytilus > Mytilus edulis. The sequence continues at coordinate 47,643,391 of CM034350.1, forward strand.
CCACTCTGTCACGGATGCCCTTTTAGAAGTATTTGTAGCAATTAAAATCAAATTTTCTCTACCTATTACAAATATAAAGTTTTTTGCCACCATGAAAATTGAATTGTAAACCATTGTTATTTTGCAGGACATGACTTCAATTTGGCAGAAAGTATTAGATCTGACTTATCCTATTACCTCAATGTTTACAGGTATAGAATCATATAGAGAAATGTTAAAATTATATATAGATTTAAGACGATGTGGTATGAGTACCAATGAGAGCACTCTCCATCCAAGTCACAATTTATAAAAGTAAACCATTAAAGGTCAAAGTATGGTCTTCAACACGGAGCCTTGGCTCACACCAAACAGCAAGCTATAAAGGGCCCTAAAATTACTAGTGTTTAACCATTCAAACGGGAAAACCAACGGTCTAATCTATATAAAAACAGAAAAACGAGAAACACTTATGAACCAAATTAACAAATGAAAACCACTATATATCAGGTTCCTGACTAAGTACAGGTGCAAACCAAGATGGCCGACATGGCTAAAAATAGTACATAGGGTAAAATGCAGTTTTTGGTTTATTATAGGATTAAACACATTTTTTCTAGAGGTTATTGATGTGTAAACCGGGGCGATTAACTCACAAACTGAATAAAAGTCCGAAGGACTTTTATGTTGAGTTTGTGAGTAAGAGCCCCGGTTTACACATCAATAACCTCTAGAAAAAATGTGTTTAATCCTTATAATTCTTCAGCCAAACATTTTTTTGTTGATGGCTACTATATATATTTACCATCAAAAGCACAATGGCAAGTCGTAACTAAGGAGTACGCCGCCATCTTGACTTTTTAAAAACCATAAATGTATGATAAATACAACGGAATCTTAAATGAAATAGCACCTACCTCAAAAACTTCATTTTAATTAAATTTTATCCGAATTTGAAGCGTACACATAATGAAATAATCTTTCCCTTGAAAATTTCCATTCGTATGACGTCGTGTTTTGCCATGACGTAAATTCGCCAAATCCTTCATGAAATTTCGTGGAATTTTAATAAATTTAATTTTTGTACATTTTCGAAGCTTTAGTGCAATACATTTATTTCTTTTTTTTGTTATATATGCACTAGAATAGTCACAACTGTTATGCAATTGTTTTTTAATCTCAATTTGCTGAAAATCCCGGGATCACTGCAAGCTTGTGTATCGCGCATGAATAGATTACAAAAATAGTTTCGGAAACATGGTTTATCGAAGTGTAAACTTAGAGAAAAATTCTAATTGACCAATCCAATTCAAGTATTTATAGATATGCAAATCATATAAGAATTATATCTCTGAAACTGAAGCATTTAGAGCAAATCTGACTGGTGGCAAAAATTATATCAGATTTAGATATATCTATCCTGAAATTTTCAGACAAATCCGACAACTAGTTGTTGGTTTGCTGCCCCTGAGTTAGTAATTTTATGGAAATTTTTCAGTTTTTTACTATTATCTTAGATATTATTATAGTATCTAATGATATCTTATACTAAAAATTATGATTTTAACCTTTATTACATGATTTCCAAAGCATCAGTACATTTACAGTAGAGCGACACAGGCTCTTTAGAGCCTCTTGTTTTGTTATCTTCTTGTTGATAGCAGCCTAAGTGTTCATGAAATGAACCCCTTTGGTGTTTAGTTTTATTTCGGTAACTTTTTAGTTGAAAGCTATTGCATAAGATATTGTATGCTGCATTTATGGAATATCACTTACAGATAAATACTGTGTATTGATAATAAGTTATCAATTAGCTCTGAATAATATAAAGAACTAATAATGAAATAGTTTTTGTTAATGTATATGTGTTTTACTTTGCCTTAGGTCAATCCTTTAATGTGACATTAGAGAAAACCTTCAAAGACCGACAAATAGAAGATTTATGGATTCCATATTTCTGTATTACTACTGATATTACAAGTTCTTCAATGAGAATACATACTCATGGTAAGATTAACCCTTGGTATTCATATGTACCATTATTTCTCTTCATTACAATGAGCCTATAGATATAAAAATGTCACAGAAACTAAAGTCACAATAGTAATGAAAATAAAAAAGTAATTTATTAAATTTAAGTTTTGGATGTTTAAATGTTAGATTTTCATTTTGAAGGTCATATAAGCTTTTTGAACCACTTAAACATCGGTCTTCAGTGGTGTCATCTGTAACATGTTGTCTGAACGTCATTGTTCCTATACTATTTAACTTTTTAAAAAAATCTTCTCTGAAGCAACTACTGGGCCAAATGTTTTAAACTTAAGCTTTATGTTCCTAGGTATCTAGTTTTAAAAAATGTATTTTTGGATTTGATCCTTCAGTAAAACATGGCCACTGTTTCTATAAATAGAACAAAGTTGTAAAATGCCATTTAAGCCTTATATCACATAAAACTTAAGTAATGAGACCAAATCTGATTGGGATAAAATGATCAGTAGGTCAAGTTTTTTCCCATGACCCATTTTAAAATTATTACCCTTGACATGTCAATATTTGATATTTGAAATAAAGTTTTAGGGCTAATTTTCCATGCACGCATGGCATAGTCGTTATGCCAAATTGCAAATCAAAGTTCTTGGACATTCTTTTTCTCACTTTACACATGCAAATTTCATTAGCAATTTGTCCCTGTCAGTGTTTCACTGCTTGTGGATATGCTATTTTGATGATATAAAAAAGAAGATTTGGTATGATTGCCAATGAGACAACTCTCAACAAGAGACCAAATGACACAGAAATTAACAACTATAGGTCACCGTACAGCCTATAACAATGAACAAAGCCTATACTGCATAGTTGGTTATAAAAGGACCCAAAATGACAATGTAAAACAATTCAAACGAGAATACTAACAGCCTAATTTGTGTACAAAAAGTGAACAAAAAACAAACATGTAACACATAAACAAACGACAACCACTGAATTACAGGCTCCTGATTTGGTACAGGTACATACATTCAGAATTTGGCAGTGTTAAACATGTTAGGGGGATTCCAACCCTCCCCCTTACCTGAGACAGTGGTGTAACAGTACGACATAAGAATGAACTATGAAAATCAGTTGAAAAAGGCTTTACTCATCAGATGGATAAAAATACAAATAATACAAATACAAGTGGACGTGGCCAGGTAATTGTACATCCCAACAACAAAAAGACACTAAGTACAGATCTGCGAGTACTCACAGATACTGACAATTAGTTCAAAGCCACTAACAACTAATAAAAAAATCATGCATCTAAGACTAAATTATCAATCCGTACATATCCATTGGTTAGTGTAAAGACGTCATAAACAGTCAGAGAAAAACATGACCTTGTGCAATGCCAAGACGCCTTTTCCAAATTCAGACAGGTTTTGAATGTGATGTGCAGAGATTAATAAGTATTAATTTTGCTGTAATATTTCAGGGAGTTTGTGGCGATATGTGAGAGCCAGTATGTCACTGTCTGGATATTTGCCACCATTGTGTGATCCTATAGATGCTCATTACTTACTCGATGGAGGCTATGTCAATAACTTGCCTGGTTTGTTGTATCTTTATTTGATAAATGAATTATGAACAGATCTTTAAGTGTGATATCAGCAAGCATAATTATTCAATAATTTCTTAAACTCTGTCATATTTACAAGATTATTGCATTTTACAACAAATGAACATTGTCTATTCCGTCGTCGTCGTCCTGCGTTAACTTTTACAAAAATCTTCTCCTCTGAAACTACTGGGCCAAATTTAACCAAACTTGGCCACAATAATCATTGGGGTATCTAGTTTAAAAAATGTGTCCGGTGACCCGGCCAACCAACCAAGATGGCCGCCATGGCTAAAAATAGAACATAATAGTCAGTTGACCACTTTAGGAGTTATTGCCCTTTATAGTCAATTTTTAACCATTTTTCGTAAATCTTAGTAATCTTATAGAAAAATCTTCTCCTCTGAAACTACTGGGCCAAATTTAACCAAACTTGGCCATAATCATCATTGGGGTATCTAGTTTAAAAAATGTGTCTGGTGCCCCGCCCAACCAACCAAGATGGCCGCCATGGCTAAAAATAGAACATAGGGGTAAAATGCAGTTTTTGGCTTATAACTCAAAAACCAAAGCATTTAGAGCAAATCTGACGGGAGTAATATTGTTCATCAGGTCAAGATCTATCTGCCCTGAAATTTTCAGATGAATCGGACATTCCGTTGTTGGGTTGCTGCCCCTGAAATGGTAATTTTAAGGAAATTTTGCTGTTTTTGGTTATTATCTTGAATATTATTATAGATAGAGATAAACTTTAAACAGCAATAATGTTCAGCAAAGTAAGATCTACAAATAAGTCAACATGACCAAAATGGTCAGTTGACCACTTTAGGAGTTATTGCCCTTTATAGTCAATTTTTAACCATTTTTAGCTCACCTGGCCTAAAAGGCCAGGTGAGTTTTTCTCATCACTTGGCGTCCGGCGTCCGTCGTCGTCGTTAACTTTTACAAAAATCTTCTCCTCTGAAACTACTGGGCCAAATTAATCCAAACTTGGCCACAATCATCTTTTTGGTTAGTAGTTTGAAAAATGTGTCTGGTGACCCGGCCATCAAACCAAGATGGCCGCCATGGCTAAAAATAGAACATGGGGTAAAATGCAGTTTTTGGCTTATAACTCAAAACCCAAAGCATTTAGAGTAAATCTGACATGGGGTAAAATTGTTTATCAGTTCAAGATCTATCTGCCCTGAAATTTTCAGATGAATCGGACAACCCGTTGTTGGGTTGCTGGCCCTGAATTAGTAATTTTAAGGAAATTTTGCTCTTTTTGGTTATTATCTTGAATATTATTATAGATAGAGATAAACTATAAACAGCAATAATGTTCACCAAAGTAAGATTTACAAATAAGTCAACTTGACTGAAATGGTCAGTTGACCCCTTTAGGAGTTATTGCCCTTTATAGTCAATTTTTAACCATTATTCGTAAATCTTAGTAATCTTTCACAAAAATCTTCTCCTCTGAAACTACTTGGCCAAATTAATCCAAACTTGGCCACAATCATCTTTTGGGTTAGTAGTTTGAAAAATGTGTCCGGTGACCTGGCCATCCAACCAAGATGGCCGCCATGGCTAAAAATAGAACATGGGGTAAAATGCAGTTTTTGGCTTATAACTCAGAACCCAAAGCATTTAAAGCAAATCTGACATGGGGTAAAATTGTTTATCAGGTCAACATTTATCTGCTCTGAAATTTTTAGATGAATCAGACAACCCGTTGTTGGGTTGCTGAGCCTGAATTGTTAGTTTTTAGGAAATTTTGCTGTTTTTGGTCATTATCTTGAATATTATTATTGATAGAGATAAACTGTAAACTACAATAATGTTCAGCAAAGTAAGATTTACAAATAAGTCAACATGACGGAAATGGTTAATTGACCCCCTTAGGAGTTATTGTTTCATAAAATTTGTAAATTTTTACTAACATTTTCCACTGAAACTAATGGGCCAAGTTCATTATAGATAGAGATAATTTTAAGCAGCAAGAATGTTCAGTAAAGTAAGATGTACAAACACATCACCATCACCAAAACACAATTTTGTCATGAATCCATCTGCTTCCTTTAATATTCACATAGACCAAGGTGAGCGACACAGGCTCTTTAGAGCCTCTAGTTTAGTTCATCAAATATTCCAAGGAGTAACAATAACTGTAATTTATTGAAAAGGAAATTATGGATAATTTTCTTTGAGAACACTTCCAACAACATAAAAGAATCATTTATAAGCATTTTCAAAGATAGCTTTTGTCTCTGTATTGTGAATAATTTTATCATCAATTTTGTTTTTTTATCAAACAGCTGATGTTATGAAACAGTTAGGAGCCAACTCTATATTTGCTGTAGATGTTGGTAGTCGAGATTCCACAGAGTCTTATAACTACGGAGATAAAATCTCTGGTTTCTGGTTACTGGCTAACAAATGGAGTCCATGGTCGGAAACAGTTAAGGTATATAAGTTTTACCTTTTTTAGCTCACCTGGCCCGAAGGCCAAGTGAGCTTTTCCCATCACTTTGCGTCCGGCGTCCGGCGTCGTCGTCGTCGTCGTCCGTCGTCTGTCGTCCGTCGTCCGTCGTCGTTAACTTTTACAAAAATCTTCTCCTCTGAAACTACTGGGCCAAATTGAACCAAACTTGGCCACAATCATCATTGGGGTATCTAGTTTAAAAAATGTGTGGCGTGACCCGGTCAACCAACCAAGATGGCCGCCACGGCTAAAAATAGAACATAGGGGTAAAATGCAGTTTTTGGCTTATAACTCAAAAACCAAAGCATTTAGAGGAAATCTGACATGGGGTAAATATGTTTATCAGGTCAAGATCTATCTGCCCTGAAATTTTCAGATGAATCGGTCAACCCGTTGTTGGGTTGCTGCCCCTGAATTGGTCATTTTGAGGAAATTTTGCTGTTTTTGGTTATTATCTTGAATATTATTATAGATAGAGATAAACTGTAAACAGCAATAATGTTCGGCAAAGTTAGATTTACAAATAAGTCAACATGACCGAAATGGTCAGTTGACCCCTTTAGGAGTTATTGCCCTTTATAGTCAATTTTTAACCATTTTTCATAAATCTAAGTAATCTTTTACAAAAATCTTCTCCTCTGAAACTACTGGGCCAAATTAATCCAAACTTGGCCACAATTATCTTTGGGGTATCTAGTTTAAAAAATGTGTGGCGTGACCCGGTCAACCAATCAAGATGGCCGCCACGGCTAAAAATAGAACATAGGGGTAAAATGCAGTTTTTGGCTTATAACTCAAAAACCAAAGCATTTAGAGCAAATCTGATGTGGGGTAAAAATGTTTATTAGGTCAAGATCTATCTGCCCTGAAATTTTCAGATGAATCCGTCAACCTGTTGTTGGGTTGCTGCCCCTGAATTGGTAATTTTGAGGAAATTTTTGCCGTTTTTGGTTATTATCTTGAATATTATTATAGATAGAGATAAACTGTAAACAGGAATAATGTTCAGCAAAGTTAGATTTACAAATAAGTCAACATGACCAAAATGGTCAGTTGACCCCTTAAGGAGTTATTGCCCTTTATAGTCAATTTTTAACCATTTTTCATAAATCTAAGTAATCTTTTACAAAAATCTTCTCCTCTGAAACTAATGGGCCAAATTAATCCAAAGTTGGCCACAATTATCTTTGGGGTATGTAGTTTAAAAAATGTGTGGTGTGACCTGGTCAACCAACCAAGATGGCCGCCACGGCTAAAAATAGAACATAGGGGTAAAATGCAGTTTATGGCTTATAACTCAAAAACCAAAACATTTAGAGGAACTCTGACATGGAGTAAAAATGTTTGTCAGGTCAAGATCTATCTGCCCTGAAATTTTCAGATGAATCGGTCAACCTGTTGTTGGGTTGCTGCCCCTGAATTGGTAATTTTGAGGAAATTTTGCTGTTTTTGGTTATTATCTTGAATATTATTATAGATAGAGATCAACTGTAAACAGCAATAATGTTCATCAAAGTAAGATTTACAAATAAGTCAACATGACCGAAATGGTCAGTTGACCCCTTTAGGAGTTATTGCCCTTTATAGTCAATTTTTAACCATTTTTCGTAAATCTTAGTTATCTTTTACAAAAATCTTCTCCTCTGAAACTACTGGGCCAAATTAATTCAAACCTGGCCACAGTCATCTTTGAGGTACCTTGTTTGAAAAATGTGTCCGATGACCTGGCCATCCAACCAAGATGGCCACCACGGCTAAAAATAGAACAGGGGTAAAATGTAGTTTTTTGCCTATAACTCTGAAACCCAAATCATTTAGAGGAAATCTGACAAGGAGTTAAATTGTTTATTAAGTCAATTAATCTGCCCTGAAATATTCAAATGAATAGGACAACTGGTTATTGGGTTGCTGCCCTCCAATTGGTAATTTTTAAAGAAATTTTGCTGTTTTTGGTTATTATCTTGAATACTATTATAGATAGCGATAAACTGTAAACAGCGATAATGTTCATCAAAGTAAGATCTACAAATAAGTCCACATGACCTAAATGGTCAATTGACCCCTTAAGGAGTTATTGCCCTTTATAGTCAATTTTTAACAATTTTCATTAATTTGGTAAATTTATGTAAATTTTTACCAATATTTTTCTCTGTTACTAATGGGCAAAGTTCATTATAGATATAATTGTAAGAAGCAAGAATGTTCAGTAAAGTAAGAACTTCAAACACATCACCATCACCAAAATACAATTTTGTCATGAATCCATTTGTGTTCTTTGTTTAATATGCACATAGACCAAGGTGAGCGACACAGGCTCTTTAGAGCCTCTAGTTTAAACTGTAAAAAGAGTAAAAGAAGAAATCAATTTATTTTTAAATTTCACCACAACATTATTACTTTTTTAAAATCTTGATATCAATATCTATAAAAATATGATACCGTAAGCTGACTTGATTGTATAGCTAACCATGGCAATACTGAATGTAACATTGGTATTCTTTCGATACAAGAGTGTCCAGTTAGTTTCCTACCAACATAACTTTAGCTTCATCGATATTTCAACAAACTATTACGAAAAGTTTATAACAACCAATTACGTTTCCACATACATTGATTATTTTTATTACATTAAAACTGGTATAGTGGAAGTTTATGGTTAATGTGGAGACATTTATTTTAGTGGTTACCAATTTTGAGAGTTAGATGAACTTTTTATGGATGTTTGATTTTGTGTTTTCAAGATTGATATGAAAGATCCTATAGAAAATTGTAAATTTGATGAAAATTTGAATTGTGGATACCCCTTACCAACAAAATTGATGAAAACTGGTATCCCATTGAAAATTTATCCACTGTGATATTCTTAAATATTTTTAAATCCTTTTCTTAAACTTCAAACAAAACTAGCATAGTAGTGCGGTGACTGAAGGCAGATTTTTTTTAATTTAATCTCCCCACCGAACACACACCTATATAATATATCATTGGAAAGAGGAAATCGTGTACTATAATAATATGCCTGTCGTCAAGACTTGATATGGTCACATTTTTTTTAAATTGAGGTCAAAGGTCATATGTAAAAATCTGTGAAAATTTTGGAGGGTTTCAATTTTGACATTTTTTTATATTTCTAAACTCTACTAAATACAAATGATACTGTTTTGGCTTTAGTAATGTTTGTTGTTATACATAAACCTTAATCATTGAGATTTTTTTATCAAAAAAATTCATAAAACGACGTTTTATAAACAAAACTTCAAAAATCAAGTTTTCAACCTATAAAATGTTTAGAGCACCTTAACCTTATGACAAATTTCAATTTCAGGTAAACATCAAGTGTCATGCAGGACAATACTTTAAAATTATTTTTTAAACTATCATATTGGGTGAGGTATCAAACCAAAGCAATAGAACACTACAGTCAAATATGACCTCAAATTGAATTTGCGGATACCTCAGGTTTTTTTATAGACTACTCGTTGCTTTTGGGTTTTTTTTCACAATTATTACTGCTTCCATATAGTATTATCTGTTGTTGTGTATTTTACTCTGGTTAAAATCTATTACATTATAGGTTTTGTACCTATATATCCCCCCTTTTTTTCCTTGCAACGTACCACAAACTTCAAAAGTATTCCATTTAAAAAAGAAGATGTGATATGATTGCAAATGAGACATAAATTAACTTACAATTAAAGGTCCCGTACGGGCTTCAACAATGAGTAAAATTCATACTGCATAGTCTCCAATTCCCGAAATAAATAATGTAAAACAAACGAAAAATCTAACGGCCCGATTAATGTACAAAATAAATAAGAAACAAATAGAAACAAACGACAAACACTGCATTACCATCTCGTGACTTGAAACTGACACATACAGAATGTGGCCGGGTTAAATTTTTTAAGGGCGCACCAACACTCCCCTAACCTGGGTGTACCAGTGCAACAAGCTTTATACCAAATCAACCGTTATCTTCATCATCTTAATTTTCATCAACCGTCACAAGACATGTTTTAATATTTCTACTCATTTCACTCATGGCCACATGTCTGCACATGAAAGGTTCTGCTCACAGCAAACACGTTATTTTGAGTTTTTCTTTACAAATATAGACAAGGTATTGTAAGAAGTCCGAAGACATTTGTTCCTTAAAAAAATACCAGCTTCAAACCATCCCTATCAATTCATCCAAGATTTAACAGAGATTAAAAGAGGGTTTAGGAAGGTGTGATGACATCCATATGCGTGTCTGCAAAGATGCTGAGGAAACATTATACGAGATGTACACACTATCTTGAATTCGCTCAATTTCATGGTTGGCAATACATCAGATAGCATCGCACTTTACTTTAAGAAGCATGGTACATTTGTAAAGCCAATCCTAAATAAAAAAAGAGTTAAACAAAATTGGCCACACACACGATTGACTTAACAATTTCTTAGCATTTACGCAATTTCTCTGGTGCCATTTCCTGAGAATAGTCTTGGCTGTATGCAGTTTCATTGAGTAACTATAAAATGAATTGCAATAAATACGAAGGCATTGACTGAATTGAAGAAGGAAGAGACAATTCATCCGAAGTTGGGTATTCTTCTTTAGAGTTTCGATGTCTTTTCTAAGTAAACTTGCAGCGGAATGAAATATCTGTCCGTTATTTGTGTCTATTACCGTTGACATTGAGATTTTGAGGTCAGTTTTCAATTGCCTAACAGCTAGCTGATATTGCATCTCAAATAGTTATTTTGCTACTATATATTATGTTATATTTGCCTTGAACTTGTTGTTTGACAACTGAATTTCTATAGAAATCAATAAGTTTAGACCGCATGTTACAAGTAGAATATTTTAAATTAGAGTAGATCTATATTTATCAAGTAACGGTGTCACGAGGAACGACCATTAAATTGTTGTCAATAGCCAAAATAAAATTAGTAAAAGCAGTATCGTGATCTGAGATATCTGCTTCCACGGGTTTGGATTTTTTTGGGTCTTTTTTTGTTTTTAGCAAATGATTTGTAATGCAACCAAAATGACAGAGTGCTTGAAGTTTAAAAGATGGACGGAAAAACTATTTCAAATTTAACTTTGTCTGACACGGATAAAACATTCTTCATACGCTCATCTGATTCAAACTTGCGTAGTTTTTTTGATATTTCTAAAATGTTTTGTTGCAACAAAATGTACAAGCGCTCCAGTTGAACGACTGCATTCTAGAACGCATACAAATACTCGAAACTGTGGGACAACAGTCCTATAATTGTATGTCGTCATTAAATATCAGATAAGAAGCTTCCTTGCTCTAAAAGGGGCACAAATATGTTAACTTGTGTAAGTTTTGTAGCATGAACGATGGTAAACTGCCTGCACGGAGTTCTTTGAATTAACAGCTATCGCATGAAATCATAGGCACTTGTTTCTGTCAATATGGGGTTTACTATCCATACCCGTACGGGTGATTTTTCGTACGGGTATGGATAGTAAACCCATATATTGACAGAAACAAGTGCCTTTTCATGAAACATGTTCACCTCATCCAATCTTTTATTCGATGCAGATACAAAAATCGACTTCCCTATATGGTTAAATTGACTCAAAATTCCAGTCGAGTTTTTTTTTTTGCATATTAAGCACTGCATAAAATTGAACGACTTTTTTCTTTTCTTTGGACTTATTGGAGCAAGTTGCAACGGACTTCACATATCACGGAATATTTACTGAAACTATCCGTCAATTGTTTTGATTTTACAATAAGACTTTTCTGACAAAGTACATTTGATGTTTTATAACAAAAAACATAGAATATAAACATATGCAAACAAAGTATGTGGCATATATGTGCACTGTAATTGAAAATATGTGTATATAATAGCGAAAAAGGTAGTAATTCCATATATCAGTTGAGAGCAAATTATTGACTAATACAAAAAATGTGACGCAAGGCAAGTGATTAAGTTCCGTGTTGAAATTGAAGTTTTTAGTCCATTCTTTTTACAATGATTTCTTAAGGTTTTTTTCATATGTTGGCTCCGAAATTTTTATCACTTATTAGTTTTATGAAATACTATATGCTTAAAATATTATGGGATAATGTTTATGACTGCTATGAAGAAGAAACCAAAGTTTGTGTCTGAATTTGCAATTAAAATTACCTCAATTTTAAACAGTCCAAACTTTGCAAATTTTATAGAATAAAAGAAAATAAAATACTAAATAGAATATTTTGACATATAAAAATGGCTTCAGGAAAAACTATTTCAATTAAATGTGAGAAAACATACACATTTTTTCATTTTGAAAAAGGGGGGTTGAAACTCTCCAATATACTACTAGTCATTAAAACGACTTTTTAGAAAAATGTGACCGTACGAAATTCTGACGACAGGGCAAAAACTAAAGAAGACATATTTGTCTTTAAGTTAAGACCATTTTTTGCCGTGTGTTATTTGGGGAGATTAAACTCGCGATCTAGACAACTTTTTACACTTCTGTCACCGCACTATAGGTCTAGTAACAGACAATTTAGGACAATAAGTCACAGGACAAAAAGGATTTTCCAGTTTTCGTACTATAACTCAAAAACGCTTCCACCAACTTTTATGAAACTTTGTTGAATTGTTTATATCTATTGACTTAAGCTCCCTTTCAATTTTATAAATTTCTGTTTTTATTTCCATGTTATGAAGTTTTATCCTTAAAAAAAGGTGATTTTCCAGTTTTCGTACAATAACTCAAAAATGCTTCCATCAACTTTAATGAAACTTTGGTGAATTGTTTATATCTATTGACATATGCTCCCTTTCAATTTTTATAAATTTCAAATTTTACTTTTCCGTGTTATGAATTTTTATGCTTAAAAAATGGGTGATTTTCCAGTTTTCAGACAATCACTCATAAACACTTTCACAAAATTTTATGAAACTTTGGTGAATTATTTGTTTCTGTTGACTTAAGCTATCTTTCAAAAATTAAAAGAAAATTAACAACTTTAGGTCACTGTATGGCCTTCAACAATGAGCAAAGCCCATACCCGCACAGTCAGCTATAAAAGTCCGGGTACTGAAATTTCAAATGTAAAACAATTCAAATGAAAAAAATAACAGCCAAATTATAATAAAAATTGTTTAAAGCATAAAGACAAGCTTAAAGGGCAATGGTCGTATCATGCGCTTACAGCGCAGCTCTTTATTTGATTATTTTGTCCTGTGACTTTCTGTCTGCTAACATCATTGTGGTTTTTAAGATATACTTTTTTACTTGTAAAGGTACCTGATATGGCAGAAATCCAGTCCCGCTTAGCCTATGTATCATGTGTACGTCAGTTGGACCATGTTAAAAACAGTGACTATTGTGAATACATAAGACCACCAATAGATAAATATGGAACACTGCAGTTTGGAAGCTTTGATGAAATAGCTGTAAGATATTAGTCATAAAATTGAGTCACAAAATCACATAATCACAAACAAATGTATAAGGTTCTGAAAACAACACAAAAAATCCAGCTTATATAAATATTTCTACTGTATTTTAATGTCCCAACTCTGTTGCTTAAAATAAATCTTTGGATTTATTGTGTTGGGCTTCTAGGAAAAAAAAGACAAAAAAGTATAAGAAGGGTTTCTATAAAAAAATATGATATAACATACAACAGAAATAGCTAATGAATGCAATCTTTATGTTCATTGATTGTTGATAGTTTACAGTTCAGTGGCAAATACTTCATGCATGTTCAGGACAAGAACAAATCAACAGTCTATATCCAGAGGACAAAATAAGAGTAAAAGTTTAGAATTGTGTGACAGAAAAATATCACTCAACAACCCAATAATTCTAGGAGTTGAGATATTTATTTCCCCCTTTTTTGGTGGCATAAAGTTTATTTTATCTGTTCTCTGCAAAATAATGTAAATAGTGTGAAAATTACTAATAAGAACATTTATAAAACATAAACAAAAACAAGACATTTCATGTTCTTATAGGATATTGGAATGGTGATTATCATAAAACAAAAATGGATTTAAAAAAAATCAGATATTTTTATTAAAAAAATTAGGCATTTTTATTTTCCAAATGTTTCATTATTTTTGTGAAATGAGATCACTAACTAATCCTTATAAGAATTTTTATTCTCTCATGAATCTGATAAAAAAAATATTTATGTGTATTATCTTTATTCTTTGAATCACCATTTTAAAATAAAAAATGAAATAACAAAATTGTTGTTTTAATAAATATAATAAACAATAGTTGAATTTTACTTAAATGAAACTATTATCAGTAATTTAAATGTTTATTTAGTTAATCATAAGTTAACTTTTTACCTGACCAGGTGGTCAGTAGGTGTCAAAATTGAAAGTCTTCAAGGAATACACCAAATTTACCTGTAAACTTATCCCATATACAAAAAGGTGTTAAGAAAGGATGCCACTTTCATGGACTTTGTATATTGCAATTTCCCATGTTAAGAAAATGGTCCTAAGACATTATATATTGTCATTACACAAGGCAATAAAACTATTGTTTTATAAAATCCTGTCTTTTGTTCTTTTTGAAATTGTTGACGTCGTATATTGTAAATATTTGGATGTCTCAGCTGATGTGGAGGATGTGAAGATATATAAAGACTTTTGCACCTTACCAGATATATTCAAATGCATTTTGAAGATAGTCAAGTCAACAAGTAATATTCCTGCAAAGATCAAAGAGAAAACTAAGGTAGGTTTTTTTATTTGATCTAAAGATGGCTACAATCAATTAATATTAAGTTTTTATGCCATATTTTTTTTCTGTATAGAATAATTTAAAAAAAAAAAGGTAAAATTAATTTTTCTACAAATTGACTTTATGCAACACTTTTGTCAATTTGTCATATAATGTAGGTCTCATTGATCAAAGAGTTGCACTGTCTAAGAAATTTCAGTTGGGTATTTTATTTTATTGTGAATTTTTCTATTTTTTTAAAGATTTTTCTTTATCTCAATATTAAATATTAATTTATTGTAGCTATACAGTTATATCTTACTCATATTAGATGAAATATTTGTGTGGTAAACTGACAAAAAGTTGCAGGACAAAATGTCTAAAATTAATTGGACAAAAAGTCACATTCAAATATCAAAGAGAGATTTTTTTGAAATTTTTTATATTATTCTTATTTGATCAATATATTTGAGTTTAGGAAATTATTAAATGATTATCATTAAAAATTAGATAACACAAATGATATATTTCTAGGCAATAAGAAGCCAATTTGACAGCTTGTTTTCTTTACAATTGTTGGATTATTATTAAAAAAATAAAAATTTCACAAGTTATTTTATATATCATAGTCAAAATAAAAATAAAAAAAATCTTTTGAAAGTAAGTGATTTGTTTATCAAAGAAAATATTATCTCTTAAAGTTATGACCTTTTGTCCTGTGACCTTTTTGTCCTACAAAACAGAATTATTCTCATAGTAAAGAGGAAATAACAATTTGAAGGCGCTTCATTAGGTTTATTTCTAGGTATCTTGCGTAATATCATTTTGACAATTTTACTGTACAGCCCAACAGTAACTCTTCTAGAATAGTAAGAAAGTTCTTTTACTTTAGCAATGACTAAAATGCCCTGAACATTTTTTTTTTAATTTGAAGTACAACTTTGGGGGTGTTACTTAACCTCCTTTGAGATACATTTTAGGACAAAATTTAAAGAACTTTATTTTTGCCGTTATTTATTTCTCTGTTGATATTGTGATTTTTGTTGCTTCAGAATTTAATGGCAAGGGTTAGAATTTGCATGTATTATCGTTTATGCTTATAATATAGTTTATAATTCATCATTAAATTTTTGCTATATATCTTTAAAGTATTATCAAACTGTGAACCATGGAAATGAAATAATGTGCCAAGAATTTGATTTTCCAACCCTTCAGCTGGTTTATGGAAAAGAGTCACTTTGGTTAAGAAAAATGAAAATATATAGGGGACCTTTGAGTTTAGAAAAAAGTTTTGACCAATAACTGATAAAATTTATTTGCCTGTTAGGAACTAGTAATTTACTTGTTGAATGCAGCAGGTTGTACTATATTGGATTTGCAACTTCTATAAACAAAAAAAGAAGCCAAATAATTATGATTGTTAACAATGACAGTTTTAGTACAAATAAATTATGATCTGTAAGTTATTTTCATGTAAATGAATTATGAAGTAAACAAGGATTGTATAGTAATAAAGTAAAGAAGAATAGTCTTTTTATAGTAGTATATAGAATATCAAAGCAAATTTGATTACGTCTTGTAACATTCTTTCCAAACAAAATAAACACTACTGTATGTGTATGGTTTCCAGATATCACCAAATTAAGATTTTCCCATATGCTTTTATATAAATGTGCTTTTGTATGTTGGTTAAACTTAAAATTTGGATAATCTTATGATATTTTAGATATATAAACTATTCTTTGTACAAATAAAAACATAAAAAAGAGACATAAAATTTGTATACAGAAAGCTTTCAGAATGAAATTATGGGAAATTTGGAAATTTATTTGTATTTTATCATTAATTAAGATGGCCTATCTATTTATCTATGTGTCTGTTGATCTGTTTACTTGTTCTTCATTCTTCTGTCCACACCATCAAAGATTCTCTATTGCCTAATGGCATAGTACAATTCTCATTTTATTTCTTGAATCGTATAAAATTAATCTGGTAGAAACAGAATAAATCATCTTGTAGCCAAAACTCATCAACTTTATTTCTATGAATTTTCCTACAAATGCAATTGTGCATTTCCTGTTTTCTTTATTAGTTCATTACGCTGCTGTATAAGAACTGTAGATGTTGATAAGTCTACATAAGGGGGTAGACATATATATCCACAACTCCTCACTAAATCCATATCTTCTTCTTGTATCCATAGATCTTCTTTGCATCCACAGTATCCTATAACACTGGTTGAACATAATTAAATTCAATAGAATATATTTTACAAAGTACTATCTTGCACCTGCTGTTTTATTTATGAACATAGTTATTCTTGGGAATTCATATACAAAATAATTGAGGACCATACCACATTTTCTTGTTTATATTGTCCCACAATGACAAAATGACAAACTGTTATTCCACCTCCCTGTTCATCATTGTTCATTATAGTATTTCAATTATCAAAAATGGAAAATGTAGATTGACAAAAATATATATTTTCTGAAGTCCATGATACAAAAAGCTTCTACATCATTCTAAAAAGGTCAAAAATATTACTACAAATATTTGATTCTAATGTAAAATACACTGATCAGAATTTAGTAATAATACCAATACAATGTATATCTCTTTAGTTTGAAACAAAGTGATAGTCTCTTTGACTGCAAAGCAATTGTTTAGAAATATTATTAAAAATGTATGTCCCAAAGTAAGTTTCCATTCTCTACCTTTAGTTTGTCTCAACCAAATGTTATGAAACTTATACACAATACTTATTACCAGAAAACCCAGATCAAGTTTGAATTTTGGTATTGGACTCTATAAGCGTTCTAGAGATATGCCCCTTTTTAAAAGTGAAAAATTGCTGAACTTTACTTTTCCTCATCCAAATGCTATGAAACTTATACACCATGCTTATAACCCCATAACACAGATCAAATTTGATTTTGATAGTGTCACTTTATCTGATTAAGTTTTATGCCCCTTTATAAATGGAAAAAATGCTGAATTTTTCATACTTTTCTCTAACCTAAGTTTACCTCAACCAAATGTTATGAAACTTATGCACAATACTTATTACTACAAAACACAGATAAAGTACAAATTTGGGTGGTGTCACTTATACTGTTCTTCAGTTATGTCCCTTTCTAACTTTATATGATATTCAAGTTGTGATGTCATCTGTGTCCCATGGACACATTCCCCATTTGTTTGATTTATTTCAACTTTGCCAAATAAGGGGAATTAACTCAGATAATATAACCTTTGCAAAGCAATTTGTTATGAACATTAAAATAAGATGAGTATCTATTTTGCTTTATGGTAGAAAAAGTTGTTTTTTTTAAATTTTATTTTAGATGGAACACTATCAGAGTTATTTAATCATATTTTATCATTTAGGTTTCTTTCTATCTCACTAAATTTGTTTTTTCATGCTTACTTCTTCAATCTGACAATTTTACAAATCCCTTAGCTTGAAAAAAAACTATACATTTTTTTTTTATATTTTTTATATTTTTAAATAATGCATGATGTAAAACTACACTTTGGCAAATTGTTAAAAAAACCTGTTGATTTTAATTTATACCCATCAACCTCAACAATTGTATCATGCAACTTCCCCTCCCCCCCCCCCCCCCCCCCCCCAATTATTGTGTTGCAGGGGACATAGAAATACTGGGCATCTGTCTGTCTTGTCCCGTCTTGTTAGTGCTCTCACATGTCTAATTTTAACCAGATTGTTACAAAACTTATACCAAGGGTTTATATCAGCAATGACTTAAACAAGAAAAAAAATCAGTGCTGATCAATTAGTTTTATAAGCGCTGTGCCCATTCCAGACATTAAGTATACAGAAAATTGCATGTTAGCGCTCTCATTTCTACAATATTAGTCAGAATTTTTATGAAACTCATATCATAGGTTTATATCAGCTATGTGTCTGATTAGTTAGAAAATTAGTGCAGATCAAATATTTTTGAAAAGAGTTATGTCCCATTGAAGTATTAATTTTAAGGAAAATTGCTTTGTGAGCCCTCTAATGTGTACAATTATTGGCAGATTTTTATAGAGTTTATATCATCAATATTTTTGACGAGGTCGAAAATCAGTGCAGATTTATTTGTTATAAAAAAAGTTGTGCACTTTGGAAATATTGATTGTATGGAAAACTGCCTTGTTTGCTCTCTCATGTGTACAATTCTTGTCAGATTTAATGAAATTTATATTATAGATTTATATCAGCAATGTCTTTAACACCTTCATTAATTAGTGTTAATGAAATATTTTATGCTGCTTGTAAAAAATTAATTATAATATAAATCGCATTGCATTTGCTCTGAATCCTTCATTTCCAAAAGATATTGATAAATTGTTTTAAAAAGATGTTTTATTTTGGAATTGTGGAATTAGTCAGTGTTGTCTCCATTTGCTATTGCTTATTAGACTGGGTAATAAATGTGAATAAGGGGATTTCAGATTTGTAAAAAAAATATATTGAAAAACTTTTTAAACATGAGGTAAATTATAGATCAGGATTTCAGTTGACTGGATTTTTACAGATCGATTTCTGTAGCTAAATAAATTACCCAAAATAAAAGTTCAGGCGTCTGTGTCACTGGGTGTCTGTTAGTGTGTCTTTCCATCTGGTTTGCAAGGGTTCTAAGGCATACAAATCTTGATAGGTTTTTATGAACTCTTTCAAAGAATTTAAATCAATTGCTAGGACATTTAAAAAAATCAGTGATAAACAATGAATTTTAAAAGGAGTTATGCTTCTTGGAAATGTCTATGATATTGAAAATTTAATAAGTGCCTTCAAGCTCATATTTCTATAAAATTTTTATAAAACATATAAATAGGTTAATATCAGCAATATCTCAAACAATATCTTTAATGGTGGCCTAATGACATTTTTAAAAGAACTTTGCGCATGGAAATATTAAATTTATTGAAACTGGCCTCAATAGCACTACCACAGATAATATTCCTTCCAGATATTTTTAAAACTTATACCATAGGTCAATATCAGAAGTAACTCTGACAAGTTCTAAAATGGTGGATGATCAACTTTTATTAAAAAAGAGTTATGCTCCTTGGAAGTACAAAATATTAGGAACCTGGAGGAACTCTGTTCTTTCATTATGCCCCATTTATGGGCATTATGTTTTCTGGTCTGTGCCTGGTTTGTTTGTCTTTTCGATCGTTCGTTCTTCTGTATTTCATTTCGTCCATTTTGTCCATCACGCTTCAGGTTAAAGTTTTTGGTCAAGGTAGTTTTAGATGAAGTTGAAGTCCTATCAACTTGAAACTTAGTACACATGTTCTTTTTAATATGATCCTTTTAATTTTAATGCAAATTTAGAGTGTTGACCCCAATTTCACGGTCCTCTGAACATAGAAAATTATAGTGCGATTGGGGCACCCTTGTACTATGGACACATTCTTGTTGTACTTAATTTTGAATGAAAATTGATATACAATTTATTTGTGAATTTGGTGTTATTTTGTCTAAAATTGTCAATTGACTGCTCTTTTCATATTGGCTACAAACATACTTTCAAAGGGTCCTGATATATTTCATATGTAAATAAACTTTATAGAACATGATATCATGAATTCAATTTTAATGTTAAAAAAAAAAAAAGGGTGTCTTAATTTTTTAAAGGAGCACTAGCTGTCAAATTCATGGTCACCGATTTGACTCAAATTCATGGTCACCGATTTGACTCAAATTCTCATAGTTGGTTTATAACAATGTAAAACATTTATCCAAACTATCAAAAGTCTAAAATAAACAGTTTACAGAGCATGGGGTAGATAATATATAGGTTTGTTCGTGTGTATTTTAGTCCAGACGCCATCTAATTAACTATCGATTTGACCTCAGATGACCATATAAGCGATTTAAACAAAAATAAAGATACGAATAGATTAAACCAACACGTGCAATAGGATTTTTATAGGTCTGTTTGATTTTATTTTATAGATTAAAAATAGATGTTTCTCATTGTTTTTAACCGTATAAGAATGATTTTATGTGCATCGAATTAGTAATCAAATGATTTACTGTAGTTTCACTTTCATTGTTGACATTCTTTTTCTTTAAATAACCAGTACACGTACAATGCATGCGTTGTCAATCTCTAGCTAGGGGTTATCTTGAAGTTCACATGAATACCGGTTAGAATGAGGTCGACTAATTCACTTGCAAGTGAATGAGTCAAAAATTATGTTTAATCACTTATTTTAACAAAATTAAAGCAAATTGATTGCTAAAAGCAAATTATTATTTCATTATTCCAATTTGATTAATGATTGATCTAAAAAAATCATACTTTAATTTTTTTTTTATATATCTTAGCTAGTGCCCCTTTAAGTCTGCTCCCATTTTCAAATTGTGTAAGTTTCCTTTTTCAAAAGTGTATGGTTTTAAGATACATACATTAGAACTTTGATAATAGAAAATGTGTATTTCATGTTTTCGTTGTGACTCACACATCTTTTTTTTTGCACAGCTATGATATTGAAATATTAGATTTTTGATAATGAATTTAACTGTGTTAGCCAATTTGACTTCCTGTTTTTATTGATACTAGTTTTTGTCCCCTATGAACACGTTGTGGGGGATATAGAAATACCAAGACTCTGGTCGTTTTTCATCCCATCTGGTCCTGATAACAAGAACAGTTCTTGTCAAGTTTTTATGAAACTTATAAATATAGGTTTATATCAGCAATGTCTTAGACAATTTTGAAAATCAGTGCTGATCAATTATTTTTTAAAGAGTTATGCCCCTTGGAAACATTAATTATATGGAAATAGCATTTTTAGCACTCTCATGTGGACCATTCCTACCAGATTTTTATGAAACTTGAACGATAGGTTATAGAAACAATGTCTTTGACAAGTTTAAAAATCAGTGCAAATCAATAATTAATAAAAGAGTTATGCTCCTTGGTAATATTTGTTAAATTGAAAATTGTCTTATGAGCAGTCCTATGTGAACAATTCTTGTCATGATTTTATGAAATTTATATTATTATTTTATATATATAATAGCTTCACATCATCAATGTCTTTGACAAGTTAAAAAAAGAATTAGGAATTGTCTGTTTGCATTTGTGTAATTATTGCCAAAATTTTATGAAACCAGCGTTGGCAGTGTCATTAACAATGTATTAGCTTGTTATAAGTCTAGTTTATGGTGAAATACTAGTGGTTAAGGTCAATAATATTTGGTATGAAGTTGTTTAAGCTTTGGCACATCTCATTTCCATTGAGATTATTTATTCCTGTCCCCTCAGTCATGGTCTATTGACTTTGAAACTTTTGCCTAAATAAATAAGAAGATGTAGTATGACTGCCAATTAGACAACTCATCATCCAAGTCATAATGTGTAAAACAGTTATAGGTCAAAGTATTGCTAGCTAACATGTCTAGTTTTTGATTAGCTAATTTATTGAGAAAACATTAGTGGTAGTTCAATGATATTTGGTATGCAGTAAGTTGTATAAGCATAATTAGCATAGTGGATTTCCATGTGATTTTTTTACTCAACACCTCAGTCATTTTATATTGACTTTAACACATTTCCTATTTCCATTCTCAATCTTATTTGAAACTTTTGCCAAGTTTACATGTATTAGTTTGTGATTAGGTCAGTTCAAGGGAAACATTAGTGTTAGGCCAAAGTTGGTATTCAGTTGTATAAGCATAAGTACATCTCATTTCTTCGTGAATATGTGGCCCTGTTCCCTCAGTCATAGTCTATTGACCTTGAAACTTTTGCTTAGTTTGCATGCACTAGGATGTTATTAAATCAGTAAGATATCAATTTTGGGGTGGTCCATAATTGTCAACCATTTGTGCAGAACATTTTTTCAGACCCCCCACCCCCTCCCTCAAAAAGTGTACATCAACCATTTTTAGATTTCAACACAAGAATCAATCATTCTTAATAAAAAGAAGATCCTGTCTTATATAATTTTGTTTAATATAGAAATTTGCATTGAAAACAAACTGAAACATATCTGACATATATTTCGGAAATATTAAAAAAAAAAGCGAACTGTAAAAATGTTGATTTTTCAACCCCCAAGTGTTCGTTTTGTACACTTGGGAAAACGGTTGACAATTATGGATGACGCCTTATCAGTCAGTGATATTTGCTATTCAAATTTTTTGGCATTTGCAAGTCTTGTTTCCATATAGATTATATAGCCCCACCCTCTCATGATTGTTCTTTGACTTTGAAACTTTTACATTGTTCATGTTTAGGTTTGTTTAAAGGGAATGACTTATGATAAGTCAGTGGTATTTGGTATGCAGTTGTATTATGTTTGAGAGCTTGTCAACCAAGTTGGCCGACATTGCCTTAAAATAGAACATATTGGTAAAATGCAAATTTGTCTATTATTTTGAAAATCATTATAGGCTTATATTTTTTTACAAACCACACCCATTTTGGAGAGATATGTAATATTCATAGATATCTTGCTGTGTTGACCAACTGGTTTCAAGATTTCATTGGTCTATTGACTTTGAAACTTTTGCCTAAATAAATAAGAAGATGCTATATTTCATCTCATAGAGTCATAACTTGGGAATATTACTAGCTGATATACACATGCATAGCAGACAAATTGAAATCTGTGGAAGATCCAAAGTGAAGGGAGGGGTAGTACAGAATTTGAGTACAAGTTTAAACTCTTAATAGTGAAGGGCATATAAATGTTGAAAACTTGTCGCACAGCCATATATATTGACCTTTGAAACAAAATATAGTGCATATGAGCTTTCCGTTCTATTTCATTTTTTAACAAAACGTCACAGTAAAAGTGGAACAGTTTAAATTGTAAAGGGAGATCCTATTGGAAATTGCATTGTCTATATTTACAAAATTGTAACCTATATAAAGAGAAAATCTGACAGGGCAGAAATGTTCAGAAGGTTAAGCTCTACCAATTGTCCATACTCGAGTAAACTGTCAAATGACTTCTTATAGGAGAAATTCCCCTTTCCTCCATTGAATTTTTTTTTTGGCATACTTGATTTGCATAGGATTTTTCAATAAAATTCTGATAATATGCTTGCAAGTATTAATGCATTGGAAAAACAAATATTCCATCAAATAAATTTATCAATGAAAAAACATTTATCTAAATTATAAAATTTCTAAAGTAAACAATTTACAGTGCATGGGCTCAATTATATTTAGCTTCATTTCGTGTGTATATTAACATAACTAGATATCAAAATCATGCGATTGGATTTTTTTTAGGTCTGTTTAATTTATTTTATGGATCAGAAATATATATTATTGTTTTATCTGTATAAGAATGATATTTTGTGCATCAATTAGTTGATCAAATGTTTCACTTTCAATGTTGACTTTTTTTCCTTTAAATAACTTTACGCCCACTATCCATATGTTATCCATCTCTAGCTAAGGCGTTAAATTGAAGTTCACATGAATAGGGATTCAATGAGGTCTAATTATTCCCTTGCAAATGAATAATTCATCATCAATGTTTCTTTGCTTATTTTGACAAAATTAAACCATATTGGCAAATTATTTTTTCACTATTTCACTTTCATTAATGATTGAACATATTATATATCTCATAGCTAGTGCCCCTTAAACAATTTTTTGCTGTTTTTGTATTGATTATCTCACATAATATTGGATGGATAGAAAATTAAATAAGCAAATTCATCAGTTGGACAAGATCTACAATTAAGACAATATTGAGGAATTTGTCATAACACATTTCTGGAGGTATTGTCCTTTAATGCAAAAATCAACAGCAAGGCAACATTTTGCAAATATAGTTAGCGACACAGGCTCTCAAAATTACTAGTGTAAAACCATTCGGTACGGGAAAACCCCCAAAAAAAATTTATACCTTAAAAAAATATAAAAGATAATGATAAATTATCACCAAGACTAGAGCTAAATGTTAAAATTGTCACTGGATTCTTTATAGGAATTATTGCCCTTATTTGAGTATTTTTAATTTTTTTTGTGTGATTGTAATATAATATAATACCTGGACAAAAAAAGAGTTGATGCTTTTGATGATGATTTTTTAATCAAATTATTGATCTTCAATGACAATACTGAAGATTTGTTTAGTTTTGGCTACAAAGTTGAAAAGAATAATTAAGAACAAGATATGAACTAAAAATGATATTTTTTTCTTTCTCATGGTTTGATTCTTGAAGAACCATAGTTTGCATAGAACTTAGCACTTTGCCAATTGGGGTCGTTTTTATACGACCACAAAAAAAAATTTGGCATGATATGATGTCGTCCGAAGACACATTTGGTGTCCGGACAATAACTTTAGTTTATGTGAATGGATCTCTTTGAAATTTAATAAGAAGGTTTAATACCTCAAAAGGAAGGTTGGGATTGATTTTGGGGATGATGGTCCAAACCGTTTAGGAATAAGGGGCCCAAAACATTTTTCTACTTTCAGGATATTAACTTGTGTATTAGTATTTCAATTGCTCTGAAATTGTACCACAATGTTTAATACCACAAGTAGAAAGTTGGGATTCATTTTGGGGGTTATGGTGACAACTGTTTCGGAATTAAGGGCCAAAAAGGGGCCAAAAACAAGCATTTTTGTAGTTTATGTACAATAACTTATGTGTAAGTGTATGGATCTCTCTTACATTGTACCACAAAGTTCCATATCACAAAAAGAAGGCTGGGATTGAGTTTGGGGGTTATTGTCCTATTCACGCAGGAATTAGGGGCCATAAAAGGTCCAAAAACAAGCATTTTTCTAGTTTCCTGACAATAACTTGTTGTAGTTTACAGTCAATGACTTATGTCTAAGTGTATAAATCTCTCTGAAATTATACCACTAGCTTCCATACTACAAAGGGGTGGTTTTAAGGGGTCATGGCTTAAATCTTTTAGCAATTAGGGGCAAAAAAGGTGGAAAAACAAGCTTTTGTCTGGCTAAAGGACAATTTAGACCATTTAAAAGCAGTGTAAGGGAGGTATTCCAATTTAAATTTAAAGAATACTGTTATTTATATATGTTTGATTAACTCCTTTACCCCTTACTGTTTGAAAATTATATATTAAGAAATGATGATTGTCTTGAGATGATTAGCTGTAATGTTTTTTAAAGAAGTTACTATACATTAATATTAATTTTAACCATGACTGTATGTCATTTTATATTTTAATATTTTATGATGTATTTAACTAAAAGCTTTCCAATAGCTGCTACACCGAGTTTAACTATGTCAGTAATTTAGAAAATGCTGAGTCTGCCCCAAACCCAAATCAAGTATAAGTTTTTAGTAATTTTGTATTAAGAAGTTATGTAATATAGTATAATCTTTTTGACTAGAGTAATTTGTGTATGTAGATATATTGATATTATGTTTTTTATTAATAGAAATTATTAACTACTTTAGTTTTGTCTAAATATTACATTAGGGAGCAATTTAATTAGAGAATTAGAATAGTAAGTCGACATCACTTTTCTTATTACTATACTAGTGGTAAGATCTGTCTTCAAACTATCTATACATGTAAATGTAGAAATTGGTATATGAGAAGCTGCACTCCCTTGCACATATGGGGTATATGTCAATGCATACTAAGAGTCTTTACAGTACTCAGTAGCCTGTAATCCCTTATAGTAGATTATATGGCATCATTGAGCTGTGCACACACTTGGTTCATCTTTATAGAGTTTTGTCTTATGTTGTTTCTTGCTTATAGGCATATGCACATGGTTTATTGTCAAACTCTACAGAGCTCACAATGAGAAGTTACTTGCAGTACACTATGAACACTAAAACAACAGGAACATCTACAACTATACATGTATGCTAATTAATCATAGAATTATGATACAACACTATTACTATATTTGTGTTACCATTCAAGATGGGATAAGAATACAGTTGAAGGATCGAACTTGGTTTTCTATTCTAATAAGTATTTACAAAATAAATGAGAAGTTGTTGTTAAAAACTACATTAGAAATTTGAATTGAGATTTTTTTTGGAATAAGGGAAAGGTGGAGGTAAAAAAATGGGGAGGGTGGTAAATAAGAATTTGTTGGGGGTACAATTTTTCTCATTCCAGATTTCAGAAATTAAAATAAAAATTTCTTCAAATATTATTTTTTAGGGGATTAATATTCAACAGCAGTGTATTGCTTAAAAGCAAATATTTTTTTTAAGTTCATCATTCAATCTGTGTCAGAAACCTATGATGTGACAAATATTTAATCATATATTTAATTATAAATGTCTGGCGTCAGTCTGTCAGTCTGTCTGTCTTTCTAGTGTCCACATATTGCAACGTAACTTGTGAACCACTTATCCAAATTTCATGAAACTTATGATAGTCACACCATCTGTATACTTTTTGGTAAAAATAAGATTTAAACTTTTTGAGTTGCAGGACTTTATAGCTTAACAGGGGGTGGGGTCACATGTCGCGCTGTATCTCAAAAACAGTTTATGATTATTCCTTTTAATTTTACACACTTCTTAGTTATATCAATCTAATGATCTTTTTTGGTGATGATTCAAAATTTTATTTAAGAGGTAATGCGTTTTTTTGTAAAAAAAAAAGGGGGGTGCCTGGTTTCACATGTTGTGCCATATCTCAAATACGATTTATGATTATTGCTAAAAGTTTTACACACTTCTTAGCAATATTAATCTAAAGATCTGCATATTTTTTGGTGATGATTCAAAATTTTATCTTAGAGTTATTGAGTTTATTGTAAAAAAAAAAAGGGAGGGGGATTTTCACATGTCGCACCTCATCTCAAAAAATATTTCTTAAAACTTTAAACCTTTTTTAAGTTCTATTAATCTTAAGATCTGTAAACTTTTTGGTGATGATTCAAAATTTAATTTAGAGTTATTGAATTTTTTTGTTTTCATATGTCGTGCCGTATCTCAGAAACTATTTATGATAATTGCAAAAACTTTCACACACAAGACATATCATGCGCTCGTGGCACAGATGTTTATTTTTTCATTGTGAATATAAAACAGAGTTTAGTGAAATGGAGGGTTAATACCCTAAGAATATCTGTTTATGTTCATAAATCTCAGTTGAAGTAAATCTTATAAATCATGCAGACAAGTATATTTGATGTGGTCGCTTTTCTGTGAATTGTTTTACGCTTTTTGCCTCAATTGATACGGGTGAACATAATGTATCTACTTTACTATTTTGTCAGTTGATCACTTGAAATATGTCACACAAATCAATGATTAATAGACTGTTAGCTGAATATTCTGAATTCTTATTTATTACAGAATGAATCTGCATTTGATAAATTTTCAAGTTTCTACTCATCTTGAAAAGAAAGTTGAACATAAGAAACTTGAACTAGAACTGTTGAACAAAAAATATATTTACACTATTCAAACTCATTATCATTACTATTATCCATTTTCTGCTCCTGGCTGCCTGTGAGAGGTCACAGCAGAGCCTTAAACTCAATTTCTTTATCTCTACTAAAGACCCATTTTGTGTTTGGAGACTCCTCCTTTTACAAAACTATCTAAACATTTGATTTTTTCCCCTGGGTTTCATGTCAGATTGTTGCTGATTCCAACTTTCTGGTGCAAAGCCTTCTAAGCATATTTTAGTTTGTTTCTTATAACAAACTTTCATACGGTAACCGAAGTAAATCATTTTCATCTCATAGCAATATAAGAAAAAGCTCCTTATTAAAACTCTTATCCTTCTCTGAATGAGGTCAGGTACACTAAAAAGTTTCAGATTATCCTCTCTTTTATCCTCTCACAAGTTGACTATTTTCTTAGTGATAAATGCTGGTAACTTTGTATTCAACACATTTATAAGGACTTGTTTAAATTTTAACAAGTTGAAACTATTGGTAATACTTTCTAACTGTTTCTCTTTCTAAATTGATCCAACTGAAATAGCAAACTTTCTCTGATAATAAGGAAAAAAGTGTCATTGTTTCTTCTCCACATTGTTCTTTCTGAAAATAGCAAAGTGTCATTGTTTCTTCTCCACATTGTTCTTTCTGAAAATAGCAAAGTGTCATTGTTTCTTCTCCACATTGTTCTTACTGAAAATAGCAAAGTGTCATTGTTTCTTCTGCACATTGTTCTTACTGAAAATTTCAAAGTGTCATTGTTTCTTCTCCACATTGTTCTTCCTGAAATTCTTATAGCAAACAGTAGAATTTTTTTCTGACTGTCCTTCTT
This sequence comes from Mytilus edulis, assembly GCA_019925275.1. NCBI lineage: Eukaryota > Metazoa > Mollusca > Bivalvia > Mytilida > Mytilidae > Mytilus > Mytilus edulis. The sequence continues at coordinate 47,672,360 of CM034350.1, forward strand.
TTAGGATATTGGACAATGAACACATTACATATGATATGGAGACTTAATTGCATACATTCAGTTAAAATTTGGCTTATTGTCTTCCACATAATACCAGGAGTCTGTCTGTCCATGTCTGTCTGTTTGTCCATCCAGTCCTGTTAACGTTCTCACAAGTACAATTTTTGTCAGATTTTTATAAAATTCACACTAAGGGTAATATCAGCAATATCTCACACAAGTTCGATATTGGGGGCCAATCATCTTATTTTAAAAGAGTTATAACCCTTGGAAATATTAAATTAATGGAAAAAGGCCTCGTTTGGGCGATCTAACTTTGTCTCTACTAAATGTTATGAAACTTATAAACAATGCTAATTTAAGTAGCATCACTTTTACAGTATTTGAGTTATGTCCCTTTAAAATGTTACATGCAAGCTTGGGCATCATCTTAGTCCCATGAACACATTTAAGAGTTATGCCCCTTGAAAATGTACAACACTTGGGACATTGGAACTCTGTTCTTTAATAATGTATGATGAAATACTGCTACATTGTATAATGAGTAGGTACAAATCACATAAGTTTGGTTTCCTACTTATTTTGGTTGCTAGGCAAAATTATCTTTGATGCTCTTTTTAAAGTCCAAAGAAACCTCAAATTAAAAAAAATAATGCATATGTTTTTTTATAACTCAATGGATAGTTTTCATTATAAAACTTATGTACATATACTTTTTTTCTGAAGAAAATTCTTTAATTTATTCATATTTAGAAGAAGTTTACTTTATTTTAATTGCTTCCTTCCAGGAAGCAATTTCCCCGACATATTTTCCGTATGCAAAGTGACCTCAGTGTGACCCATCTCGTAAAAATCTGGTGACCGCAATACGCATGGATGTCCTTAAAATAAACTATTATCTGAATTTACATGTTAAACACATGCTCAATTTCCATGCTTTTTTGTTGATTTTTTGTCGATTGTTGACAAACAGGTCACAATCGTTAAACTTCGGCTTCAAAACACGATCTTTAATTACCTGCCATATTTTCACAACAACACTGACCGATTGAAAAAAAAATTGGACGATTATACGAAATTTACAAGAAAAAAATGATAAATTCGTGCACAGAAGACTAAGTTTATGATGTTTGTATGCATTGGTTCAAGAATTGGAAGAACATTATTTTTCACTGGTCACTCGTTTCTTATGACTTTAAGCATTTTTAAGTATTTAAGGGAAAACTCAAAAATATTATACACTACAAGTACTTCACTTATATTACATGAGTAGTGATTTGAACACCTAAAGGATGTTATTTAATAAACTAACCATACCCTTTGATTTTCAATTTCAAGTGGCCTGAGCAATTTACTTTTTGTTTTCCACTAGTTATGGACTTATTGATGGAGTTTTGTCTGTTGTTTACTTTTTTGTTGTCATTGGCATTATAAATTTTTTGTCCTCTAGAACACTGGTCCTGCCACTGTTTGCATTATATCAATTACGCTTAGCAAAAGGTTTCTCACCATGTGTAGTTTTTCATTCAGGGGTGGATCCAGCAATTCTTATTAAAAAAAAGGGGGGCATGTTCCAGCAAAAGAGAAAAGGGGAGTTCAAGTGTATCTCTTAATATTTTATTGGGAATTGATTCTCTATTACGTTTGGCTTCATCAAATCAAAATGGCTGCTTTTCATACGTTTCCTATAGGGGTGCTTCTGAGTTGGTGGTGGCATCAAAAGTTTGTGATAAGGTCAGTTAATGGGGATAAATTATGTCAATGATATTTGATATGCAGCTATATAAGCATTGGCACATCTCATTTCTATGGAGATTATTTGGCCCTACCCATCAGTCTGGTTTGATGTTCTTTTGATTACTGGTATAAGATTGTGATAAGGTCGGTTTATGGGGAACCATATGGTACCTAAGTTGTTTATCAAAATTATTTGGTAGATCTATTAGCATTGGCACTTCTCATTTTCATTTAGGTTATAAGGACTTGCCCCTAGAGTCATGGTCTATTCACTGAAACTTTCTAAGCTTACATTAATTACTTTGTGATTAGGTTAGTTAAGTGGAACCAGTAGTGGTAGATCAATGATATTTGGTATGTAGATGTATTAGTATTGGCACATCTCAATCCTTTGAAATTATCTGGCTCTTCCCCCTCAGTCAAGGTCTATAGAGTTTAAATATTTAGCATTTTTTACATGTAAAGTCAGATGAATCACTAATGTTAAGTCAATGATATTTGGTTTGCAGTTGTATAAGACTTTGCAAGTCTGACTTTCATGGTTATCATACATCACCCTATCATCATGGCTTATTGACATTAAAACTTTTGCTTAGTTTACAAGTTTGTATAAGTTTGTGTATGATCATTAAGACATTGTGCACATTTGATTTCATGGCGTTTTTTTGCCCGTCAAAGCAAAGGAGGCATTAATGTTTACTCGTCTGTCTGTAAGTCCTTATGTATGTAGGTACATTATTAAGTCTGTCCATCCAAAAATTGTTTTCAGTACTCTGCTGACATTTTTTAGATCAACTTTGAATGTTTGTGTCATTACTTTTACCTTTCTATAGTTGAGCTTCTTTACCAATGGAGAAATTGCGGATTGGTTCATTTCTATTCTCTTACTTAAGTTAGCCTCAACCAAATGTTATTAATCTTTTTATACAATGTTTATTACCACAAAACACAGATCCAGTTTGAATTTTGGTGTTGTGACTTTTACCTTTGCAGAGTAATGCTCCTTTTCCAATTGAAAAATGGCTAAATTTTTTGTTTCTGTTCTAACTTTTTTTGCCACAACCAAATGTTATGAATCTCATACACTATGGATATTTCCACTTAACTCAGATCAAATACTGTAACCTTTCTTGAGTTAAGTCCCGATATTATATTATATGCAAGCAGGTGCATTATCTGTCTCATGGACACATTCCCAATTTATTTAATTACTAATATAGGATGTATATTGTTCTCATTTGTGAATAGTAAGCACCCACTTTATAGTCGTATCCCAACACATACTCAATGACCCTTCTATCAATTTCTTTCCAAGGGTAAAAATCCATGGACTATACAAGCCTTTCTATGCCAGACTATGGTAATGTATTTTTGGTTACCCATAATAGCAAAACCTTGACTTAATCATAAATGTAACAAATAAGGGGCGTTTTGGAATGGATTTATAAGATCAGGACACAGTTGAAATTGCCACATGTTGAAATGCATACTTGAGTAACTGTCCAATTGTGCTTTGATAATAGTATTTACAATAAGATGGCAATCTTGACTAAGAAATTTAATGATTTTTTTGTGCATATATTATTTGTACTTATTTTTCTTTTTTTGAATTATTAATAGTGCATTTAGATTCATTTCATTTATTGTCCATTTCTACCAAACTTGGACAGAAGATTGTTTATGATCATAAGATATACTTATTTTACTTATAAATGGACTTAGTTTTTCTGCCAGTTAACATTACACTCTGTGGTAAAAATTTTAATAACTTTCTTAAACTATTCTGGATTTGTACTTAACTTGGACAGAAGCTTGTTTATGATTAAAAGCTAGTATCTAGAAGGAAATTTTGTAAACATTTATTTCCTGTTTTTCCGTATATTACTTATAATTGGAATTTGTTTTTCTACCAGTTTAGTTTATTTGATTCATAGCCCATCATGATTATTTTTTTTGGACAGAAGCTTCTAACCATAAAATGATATTATCTAGAAGACATTTTTTGTAAATTTTCCCCATTTTTGTTGAATTGGGACTAACATTAAAAAGTAGGCGAGACACTGGGTTCCCAGGAACCCTTACAATTTTTTTAATGCTTTAATTATTTATAGATTAGAGCAAAAACTGTAAAGTGAACAGGTTTTTTCCATAAGCACTAATTTCTGGTGCTTGATTTAAAGAAACTATTGTGAATTTATGTGTTGTTTCATGCTGCAATGTTCCTACTTTTTATTGGAAGGATGTTATTTTATTAATAAAAATTTAAAAACTTGATACACAATACTATAATTTTCATTCTTTATTATTACAGAATTTGTAAAAGATGGCTCATCACCAAGGTGTCCTTCCACACTGCAATACCCACGAGTCCATGCTCACATGCTTAGAGACAGTTATCAGTGATGTTCACCTAGATCTTACCAGCATTGATTCAGAGGTCAACAAATGTCTACCCACCAAACATCAGGTGCCAGGCAACACTGTTACACCACCTTTCTTCACCGAGCCTGCTAGTAAGATACCAATTTGGACAGGAATCCTACCAGTAGTTGCTGAACTCACCAAGTCTCATTCATCTGCTATTAACACGTCAGACTGTATTTCCTGTGTTCCAAACCTACCCAACATTCTCCTGTCCTTAGAGAAGGAAGTTGACCGTCATGTACAGTATGTTACCTACATCTATGAGAAGATAAATGCAATGCCATCCACAAACAACACAGGTTCTATAGCTACCTCACAGTCTCATCTGATGCGCTCATCTTCTATGAGTCGTTGTAAGATTCGCACCAATCCAAGTCTACCAATTCTGCAGCGATCACCAAAGGTTCTGAACTTGTCTCAGTCACACTTATATGACATCACATCAGTAAGCCAGCAGATGAACACCTCCACTTGTAGTACAGAGTCTTTACAAGATGCACCAGACAATCAACCCAGTTCACCATGCTTATGTTGCAAAAATTGTGCCAATGCCTTGAGATGGTTCAGTGAATCCATATGCAGTAAAGTCCAGTCCTTGAAAGATCAGTGTCACAACCTCCAGTCAATACTTATGGCAGAACTAAAAGAAAGAGAAAAAGAACTTATGATACAACTAGCCCAGAAACGTAAAGCGAAACAGACAGTTACCAACAATTTCAGTCGTCTAGAGGGTCTAGGTCAACAAGGTATTTCCATATGCTCCAGCATTCAGATATTTGCACCAGCCAACTGGAACCAGTCTACCAGTAGTACTTACAATGAACCAAGCACCAGGTATGCAGCAGACGGTCAGTCATGTGATGAAGAGTCTACCAATCCAACAATACCATCCTTGTCAACAACAGAAGGGTCATACAGTATAACTATTAGCCAAGTACCTGAGCAATCTCCTCCACCAGCACCTCAGGTCAGCCTCTGTTCTGAACCAAACATGTACCAAGACAACATTTATGATGAACCTATAGTCCATGTAAAGCAAGAAATAACTGATCAGCAACCATCAGCCAATACAACAGCAGATATGCTCTACAGAACTGTACCACAGAGTCCTATGCCAGAGCTATTAGAGTATCAACGTAGACGTAGTAGTTCCATGAACCAATATGGCTGCACCTTCAGCAAAGACAACTTCCGCAAAAGATCTCACACAATTAGCCATCCTGCATCAGCCAAACAGTTCAGAGACTCAGACCATTATTCCACCATAGATGAGATGGCAGAGGTTTACCAGACTGAAGATGAGCCACAACTTCCATTACTTCATGTCAATTCTTCAATTGGTGTTACTTTTCCTAACAACAAACCAAGAAAGATGAAGAAGTCCAAGAGTTCCATACTGGTCCGTGCGAATAAGCTAAAGCACTTCATCACCAAAAAGTTCAGTAGAAAGAGTTGGGGTGGTCAAGAAGTTAAGAAATCACCTACTTCAGCTGATGTTGTTCCTCCAGAAGTCCACTTTTTCGAGTACGACTTCTCAGATGACGATTCCTACACTTGTCCGATCAACACAACAGCTGACACACTTGGTAACTTGTCTACTGTTACAGGTACTGCAGACACACAAACCTCACTCAAGATAAACAGTTCCGTTAGTGCAGTGAATATAGCTAAGACAGATGCAGAGGTGACCTTCACATCTTCTACAAGTCTTGACTACAATTCCCTACATGATCATATAGCTACCATTGAAAGAGAACTCAACACATCAGCTTCTTCAGACTTTGTAATGTCAGACCAATCAGCCTGTAACTTTTCCAGAAACCATTCTTTCATCAGCCAACCTAAGACAGGACGTATGCAGATGGTTATTCCAGCAAAGATTTCTTCTAGCCGTTTTGAGGCTCTTCTTATTTCACGTCCAGACAGTCTTTCAACCATTTCTGATATTGAACAGATTGATCCAACACCAGCTCCAGCTTCCAGTAGCATTCAGCCATGTACAAGCACTGTATCAAAAGATGTAAACCCTGACAATGCAACACGTAAGCGTCTATTGTTTGACTCTAAAGGGTATGCCAGCCCTACCAGTGAAAGTATCTACAGTTTCCATGATGATAGCAGTTTTGATGTTAGCCAGAGTTATGCAACCTTCCGTAAGCTTCAGAAGATATCTAGCACACCATATCATCAACCTGTCAAAACCGTCGTTCAGAGTACACCATATGTCGTATCTACATCAGCCACTAGTATTCCACAGCAACTTCTAAATCATCTGTGCCAAGGTCATTCATCTGTTGAAGGTCGCCAGAACATGTTAAAGCTTTGCCACATTAAGCCATACCTCATACATGGAAAAGTGACACTACCGTATCTCTTGCAGCTAATCAACAACAACAGATATAGTTACAGTGACTTACCAGGGTACAATCCAGCTACCAAGCAGATCTCCCAGCAGATGATTTCTTGTGTTTGGTCACAGACTAACAGGTCCCACATCTTTGCACGTAACCTGATTTGGCGCCTGTTCACCCTAGCCGAGCTGTTTGGCGGTAAGACAGATAACCTGAGCGGAGACATCATTGCTGCTGTACAACGTGCCACTATTGAACAGTACAATATTACAGACCATACCTGGCAGTGGAAGTGTGTTCCATTCATCCACAGGAGCATTAACTACTTGTTCCAGCATAAACTCCGTCATCCAGTGTTTCTGTGCTTACTTCAGCAGAGTGTATGTTAGTTTCATGTTACATTGTCTTTCTATTAGAAGATTACAAGATGAACATTCTTATTGAACATATGATATATTTCAAAAGACAATTATAAAAGTTGGCAAACAACATATGTTAAGTTATATCATGTGGGAAAATAATTGTTATATGATATCAAGTGATTTTTTTAATGTGTTTAACAAGACATTTGTATGAAAACACTCTCATTTTATAAGAAAAAAGTGAAGAAAAAAGTTAATTCACTTGGTTTTTGTGAAAAGATTACAATTTGTTATTGTTAATGTGATCTTTTTTTTTTGACAAAAAGTTAAGTTCAATTTAGTCTAGAAATATTTAAATAAGTAAAGGATTAGATAGGATTTACATAATTTAACAGAAACAGGTATTTTCCTCTTGTAACTGATTGACCTGTTTGAAAGTTTGAAAGTAAGCACAAAGTTTTCCAAAAATCAGATATGATAAATGTAATACTTGAAAAGCCTAATCCAAATCTTAAAAATTAAAAAAAAAATTGAATTTTTTTTTTTTTATCTTAGTAGTTTGTTTGTATATATGAGTAAATGGAAGAATTTAAGGCTGGGTTGCTGCAATAAAGCTGTAAAATATAGTTCTTTTTTGTACATGTATTTGTAATAATAATAATTGAATAGGGCATGGTTAAGTATGTGAAATAAAATTAATATATAAAGAGTGTATATAATGTACATAAAAGTGTTATTTATTTCAGAAGACAAATTAATTTAAAGAGTATTATTATCTATGTGTAAAATGTAAATATGTAAAAAATGTATAAACTGTTCTTAAAATAAATTATTTATTTATGAAAATATTTTTGTTGTCCTATAGCCTAGAAATGTTTTATATGACACCTACAAAGGACACTTACAAAGTTAAACAACAACAAAATACTCATGTGGATCACTTGAACAAGTAAAAAATGTCATGTGATAGATGTACATATCCTAAAAATATTGAGGATTAATGACATTTCTTAACTTCTCATTTTGTCATATTAGCCCTTTCATTCAGCCAATTCTTGCAAATACACTGGGGTAAAGCTGATGACCGTAACTGCATTCACGGTCATCCCAAGATGTCGGATGAAAAATTAGGTCAGTTTCTGTATTGTCTGTTAAAGTGTTTCTATATCATTTTCTTTACAAATCATACATTGAAACGATGTAAATTTATAAAAGAATCACTCGAAAATCACTAATTACTTCCGAGAAATGTGCATGAAACGGGAAATTCGATTTGAAAAAATCGTTAAGATGACCGTAAATCATAATCAAAATATTTTCAAGATGACCGTAACATAAAACAAGGATGACCGTGATTGGTAAAAAGATGACCGTGACTTGTAAAGGATGACCGTAAATTGCATTTTTCTCGTAAACAATGAAATATTTATTGATATCGACGTTAAAATCTTAACACAAATTGACAGCGATACGACGAAAATTTGAAGAAACATGAATGTGTCCCTAGTACACGGATGCCTCATCTACACTATCATTTTCTATGTTTAGTGGACTATGAAAATGGGATAAAACTGTAATTTGGCATTAGAATTAAAAGGATCATACCATAGGGGAAAATGTGTACTAAGTTTCAATTTTATTTAACTTGAAGCTGGACAAACGGACAAACAAACAGACGAACGGACGAACGTACGCACAGACCAGAAAAACATAATGCCAATAAATGGAGCATTAAAAACAGTCATTAATAATACATACGAATATTTGGTAATCGAGCCCATGTGTATGGTTCCAGAGGAAGCAGATTAAAATCTTAATTTGTCTTGATATATGCAGGCGGAAACACTTTTGAAATAGAACAAAAGAATCGAAGCTCTGTGTTTATCGAGAAAGCGATAAATGTTAAATGTAATGTTTGATATAGTAACAAAATTTTAAAAAGTTAATAGAAACAAATAAAACGACAATTTTCTTATTTTAAAAACACCATTTGCATAAGGGAGCTACCATTTGATTTTTATAGGGGGGCTAGGATGAAATTTGAAAAAAATAGGCAGGACAGGAGTTTTGAGTTAAAAAAAAAGGCAGGATGAGACACTTGCAAAAAAAAAAGCCAGGACGACAATTTAGGTAAAACAAAGTCAGGATAAACTAAAAAAAAAAGGCAGGACCGAACAGAGTGAAAAATAAAAAGGCAGGACAGAGATTACAGCTAAAAAAAAAGGCAGGACAAAATTTTTCATCCTATCCCCCCCCCCCCCCCATAAAAATCAAATGGTAGCTCCCTAAGTTTTCAATGTATTTATTACATAGTAATGCAAAACAATAAGATATCAAGTCGACGACATGGTTCTTATCGGGGCCTTTTATAGCTGACTATGCAGTATGGGCTTTGCTCATTGTTGAAGGCCTTACGATTACCTATAGTTGTTAATGTTTGTGTCATTTTGGTCTTTTCTGGATAGTTGTCTCATTGGCAATAATACCACATCTTCTTTTTTATATATAGTATCTATAAGTTGGATGTAGAAAATGCATAACCTCCGATTTTTTTTTTATCACGGACGGAGAACATATCAATCTTTTAGTTCAGAAATTTTCGTGTCTGTCCTTCCATTATGTGAATCAAGAAAAAGATCCCCAAAACAGGTAACGATTGTATCGAAACGAGGAAAATCGAGTGCACCTCTTTATGTTAGGGCATGTTTGGGGTGTATATTTTGTCTTTAAAACGTACAAAGCAAGAGTATTTTATATAGCATCTCGCTTCAGATTCTATCATTATTATATATCAAAGCTACAGGTTGACTTTATAACGTAAAAAACTGACAGTACGAAAAGATGAAATATATGGGTCAAGTGAGATACCTATCTAAACAATCACAAAAACAGAGTAGGTGTGTTCGAATAGCTATTTTTTCTAAAAGTACTTGACGACAGTCTTTTAATTTGGATGATGAAAATGGATATCTTCGAAAAAATGTGATTTTCTTGTGTGTGATAACTAGGGTTTATAATCTTCAACTACTGAAAATGTTTAGTCTGCCCTTCCACGAAATATTTAATTAGAATTTTTTTAAATGCTTAAGAATTTTCAAAAATTCCATCTGAATATCCGAACAGACAATATTTTTAAGTTGAATCAATGCAGACAAGATCATTAACTAATGCGCATTAGCTAGTAGATACATTTGTCTTTTAAAATATAACTGACATATAACGATCGATCGTAATGGTGCTATGTGGATAAATTTCTCAGTTTTCAAGAGCAAAATTGGCAGAGCGTCATCCCTACAATGGCTTCCATTTCTACGATTGTGAGCATGAACTGGCGTAATGGGGAGATAATTTTGAAGAAGTAGAATCCTGACTGTATGAATAACATTTCTGTATATATACAAATTGACAACGTTCCGCCTTGTGATACGCTTTTCGTACAATACTATTTTAAGGATCTACTTTGCTGGAGCTCACCTTCACTAGTTTATTCGAATGATATTTTCAAAATGTTTCTGTTATTTTATTTGCATGACAAAATGAAAGACGATATAATATCAATGGGTGTACATGCAAATTTTTGGCATTTTTAAAAATGTGTATTTATTATATGTCTTTTAAAGGAATCCCAGAAACAAACAAAAAATCTTTTGTCGAGCAGTTGAAGGCTGTGCACCGCATTTTTTTCATTATGCTTGTAAGGTGTCATTTTATCGCGCTTTTGTAGCATTTTTTTCCCTTCCTGTTCATTTGCCTGTTCATGTCTT
>CM034350.1:47683097-47732120 GCA_019925275.1 Mytilus edulis
ATTTCTGTGATCTGGAAGCAATTCATGACTATACCATATTTATAGTTTTGTTGTTCACAGCTAACTTATGAAAAAATGTCTTTCATTTTATGGGTTTAAATATTTTACACACAATAGATACAAAAGTTGTAAACTTCAGTAAAGAAAGTACATAGATTCAGTGGCGGATCCAGAACTTTTCCTAAGGGGGGCCCACTAACTGGCCAACTCCAGTCATGCTTCAGTGATTCCCTATATAATCAACCAAATTTTTCCCACGAAAGGGGGGCCCGGGCCCCCCAGGGCCCTCCCTGAATCCGCCTATGAGATTTCCCTGCCCCCCTTTTCCCCAAGCTGAATAGAATTATAATGCCTTCAGAATAACAGTCAGATTGTATTTAACTTTTCTCAGCTAAGTACCTTGAATTATTGAACTTTATTCATATTCAGGAATCTTAAATTTGGCTACCTTTTTATTCAACAAAGTTGTAATTCAGAAACGATCATGTTATAAAAAGAATTCAATAATTGGTTTAAATCATCCATATGAAGTTTAAAAGAAAAAGATTTCTTCAAGACATCCTCAGGAAATATTAAAATTGAAAAAGTTTCAGAGTTCTTGAAATCTTTTTCCCCCTGGTGGTTATTAGGGAAATATACTGGTTTTCACTATCATTTCTATTGCAAAATACTGAAATTGTGCCGGTCCTTTGCATATTTTCATGGTTAAAATCTCAGGACCCCCCCTTTTCGAGAACTCTGTAGTTTTGGTACTCAACAAAGGGCATAATATAGACTTATAGGCCATACAGTACATATAGTTGCTTAAATCAGAATCATTTGAATTCTTTAGGTTAGTTGTCTCATTGACAATTATACTACATCTCCTTATTTTATACAATGTAACTTATGTTATAGCTACTAAGTTACAAATTGCTCTCAAACATCTTTAACCATGCGGCATTCTTTATGTGCCTATCCAGTCAGGATTGTTGCTATTTCTTTGTTTTTCACATAGGGTTCCTAGTTAAACTGTGTTCAACAGTGAGGGTCATTTTGCATTTTCAGATAATAAGCAAAAGTTCCAAATTGGAATTGTGCATGGATAAAGGTTGGGGAAGTCACCATCATATTTTACTTATAAAAAAAAGAGACAACAACTTGCTGAAATTTTGCACTTGCCTAGAAATTTCAATACTGCCATTTCTAACCATGATAGTGTCATTCATTCAATATTTGTTTATAAAGTTCAAGCTTTGGAGAAGCTACATTTTTTTCTGTATATAAGAACGGATTTCCAAAATGATTATATTGTATAAAAAATTGCCTCTCTGAGCACAGCTGGATATGGCCGCAAAAGTCAAACCCTGAAAAATTGGGGCCAAAATGGACACAATATTCATGCTTGATACAGGTCTGAATTTGGATTATAATTAAATTTTTGACACATAATAGGTTTCTGACACAGAATAACTGTAGTAAAAAAACTTCAAATTGGTTATATGATTTGAATTGATATTCATTTTTTTGCTTTAAATAGTGCAATACGCTATGCTGTTGTGAATACATCAGAGGCGTAGCACCCTAACTTATATTGGTACGGCAGAAAATTATGATGGGTCGCGAAGCGACGCATCCCGCCTCGCAGAGGCGGATATTCGGCAAGGGGTTCGGGGGCCACCTAAGGCCCCCGAGAAAATTTTGATAAATAGTGCAAAATCCTGCATTCTGGCGATCTCTAGACACTTAAATTTCGTTCCCGAAAACCCTAGTTTTATTGGCAACAATTTATGTATGACTCTTTTTTTTTTAAATCAAAATATAAAACTTTTGTAAAAAACTTGAATCTGCATTCTGACGATCTTCTGACATTTAAATTTCGTTCCTAAAAAAAAAATCCTTATCAAAATTCCTCAGTTACAAAGACCAAGCAATAAACATGACAGATAACCATCAGAATTTCTCATATAATATCAAATAAGGGTAAGACAAACGACGAATCTATGACACTGCGAACAAATCTATTTTCATCGTGAATATAGTTACACCGCAATAACGATCAATGAGTTCATGATCATATGACAAATGAATGCTAGAACTGCTAAAACATTAATATAGTAGCAACAGAACAATGTTCAAACAACTTAGAACAAACAAAGCTAGAACATTTCCAGCTGGTCAAGAGAGGGCCGATATCCAAATTCACAAGTCATTTGTAAAGGCGTTGTGATAACAGATTACTTTATATATATAAATATTGTGTCACCAATACTGCCGGTGATCCGATGGATAAATCTGTTGTAGAGTTTTCACTGGTTCAGACGTACTTATAGAATAGAATAGAGTACTTATATATTCTAAACATCAACCCAACAATGCTAGATCTGTAAATTTGCGTTAGCAAATTTTTTGTTCTTCCCTCACCAAGTTTCAATTTGATATATCATAGCACTAAATCACATTGTACTATGATAGGTGCGCTAGACCACTCGACCACCTTGGCTCTTATCAAAAGTGATAAACTAGAAAATATGCAACTTGAAGCGGCTAGGGTAGTTACTGGCGGTACTAAATTGGCATCCATAATCAAATTAATGAAATGATACAACGAAACAGGATGGGAGTTGACTATCAAAACTTTAGACGTAATTAATATGAAATGTTTCACAATAAGACCCCTGATTATTTAAGTGATATTATCCCTCAACTATTGTTTAATATTCATAGTTAGGGACGACCATTTGATATTCTGGGGGGGGGGGGGGGGGGGGGGGGGGGGGGGGGGGGGGGGGGGGGGGGGGGGGGGGGGGGGGGGGGGGGGGGGGGGGGGGGGGGGGGGGAGGGCAGAGGATTTGTTTTTGATCGGTTATTTATTTTCGTAAACTAAGAGGACTGATTATTCATTTTCACAACTATATTTATGATATTCGAAAAACATACAATTTTTAAATGATTTGTTTATTGTAAATAATACATGTATACTAAAGTCATTATGTACCATTTAATCAGAATTAATCCTCATCCCCTGCAGAAAAGAATCTCTTTATATTGCCAACTGCAAATACATGTATTGCATACATATTATTAAAGTTTGGTTGTAACTAGTCTTGTTTAAAAGTATTGGGGAACAATTTTTTTTTTTTGAAGGGTTTTGGAGCCACTGCATGCCCAAGAAGCTATAAAACAAATGATGCAAAATCATGCTTTCTGGGTGTTCCGAAGACCCTTTTATAATCTGAAAATGCAAGGTTTTTTTTAATAATTTTTTGACAATATTTTGGTCTCAAAGCAAAATGTATAAATTCAGTGTAAGACTTAAGTTTCTAGGGACAACATCAAAAGACCAATGTGCATGATAAAGCAAAAATGGAATTCACATAGTTAAGTTTGTGGCTGCTGTTTTTTTAAACTCATGATCAAGTTCATAACAAAATTACTAGATTACAAAAGGAATGCAACACTAACAGAATACAGAAGGACAATCAATGAACAAAAGACAAATAAATAAGAAACATTGATCCCGAAAAATCAGGGCTACGTCTGATGGAAAACAGAACTTGCTTCTTGCAAGGCACTCGCCGTGAACACAATTTGATATGGAGACAAGCGTTTGGTTTTGAAATTTCCTACATGAGGCATTTGCCTCAATGTAGTTACGGCCCTGTAATAAAATAAAAGTGAGGTAAGGTTTTCTGAGACAATAACCTCAAGATAAATGAAACCAATTTTCAGACATTTCAAGTATATTTAAATAATATTTATACTTTTATTATTAAAAAAATTGGGAAGAGTTTCCCGATTTTTTTGGGAAAAAAGATGAATTTATGAAGAATCTGGTGCCATCTCATACTTTCGATTAGACCTGCTGAGTTATTTATTTTCAAGACATTGCAAGTCAGGTAATTTATTTTCAAACTACCACAGAACAAACCATTTATTTTTGTGATTATCAAGGCCAAGTTATCTTTTTTCAAAATCCTCCTGCCCCCCCCCCCCCCCCCCCCCCCCCCCCCCCCCCCCCCCCGAATATCAAATGATCGTCCCCTTATGACACAAGACGAACAAATGATACGCGACATATAAAGTGTAGAACAGCATTTTATCAGAAATCTTTTCTTCCATCAGTTATTCGATCCTGGAATGTTTTCCGGACGATATCAGATTAGGTCCATCTAAGTTTACACTTAAACGTTACCTTTATCAAAACGTAAGTAAAATACCAAATTATTATTTTTATGTAGACAGTAAAGGAAAAATACTTCATGCCAGACTTCGGATGGATTTCAGTAATCTAAACGAACATTTATTTATGAGAAATCTTGAAGAAATTAAAAACTGTACTTGTGGTAGAATGGAGAGCAGTAAGCATTTTCTTCTCGAGTGTACTTCCTTGTTTGAAAACGTACGAAAGAAACTATTCCGTTCCCATACAATATACAAACACTCATGTTTGGCAAAATAACCTCAGTCAAGAGGAAAATCTACTCGTGTTTAAACAAGTTCAACAATTTTAAGTAGATTCAACACGATTTGGCATATAGCGTCTTTCATGGTTAGGATCGTGATTGGGTGAGACAGTCTCGACAAAGTCATGAAAACAGCCCACCCCGGTACATATATAGCAAATATCAGACGAAAAAAAAATCCACTTTTTCATTTGCAGTTATTTGATTTTTTTTTGACAGGGAGACGGATTAATGTATTTCTGTATTTATATGTATATGACATGTATGTACATGTTTTTTTAAATGTAATATGTAATAAGTAACGGTATTGTTTTAAAAGAAAAACAAAAAAAACCCAGGTATTTCAGGGGCAAAAATTGGTAACCTGGAAAAAATACATAAGAGTTAGATGCGTTCAGGGAATATAATGGAATAACATTTTCTAAAAGCATGAAACGGATTTGTAACCCGTCGAAGATCAGCCATGGGGCTTTAGTGATTAAAATTTTTAAAAAATCACTGCGGCTAGTTTATTTTTTAAAGGATCATGCAAAGGTTGGCACGTCTACTATGTGACTGCTGATTTATATCCACAGCGTATATTCGTACAACTTGCTTTCAGATTTTATGCGTTTTGGAACGCTAGAGATACTTTTTTTTTTATATCACACAGCAGTTTGTAGATTTGTACAGTGTAAAACTCCAAAATTACGAGAAATGATATACAACCAAGTGCCACTCGAAACTTTTGAACATTTGGCCTTTTTTTATATAAATTTCACAATAACTGTTAAATGAAGAAACAATCGTAATTTTCCAAAAAAAAAGTGTTAAATTACAAGTGAAAATTACTTGCATTCAGTTTTTTCGATTATTTTGTTCAAAATGCAACATATACTTTGCACACACTATTTAAAATCTTAAAAGGAAAACAAAAAGCCCTGTGTACAAAGCACATTAGCAAATATGAAAGACACGATCACAAAAATTTACCATAGCACAATATCACAATGGCGGGATGTACAAGTACTGAGCCACGTCAAATAGATATAAACAAAAAATGACTAAACAGTTAAAGTGTGTATGGTGTTGTTGAAGTTACTTTGTATTCCCATCGGCTTGATGTCTAGAAGCAGAATGTGCAGTTTAACAATATATGCAGATCGATTATTTGTCTCTGTCGCGGATAGATCAGCACGCAACAAGATTGGGACAACTCGTTTATAATTCAATCATGATAACTTAAACTTTATGGTGCATGGATACAAAGTAACTGACAATATTTTTGTTGCAAAAAGTAAAATAACTAAAATACCGAACTCTGCCGAGGAACATTCAAAACGAAAATACCGTTATCAAATGATGGTAAATTCAAGAGCTCAAAGACATCAAACGAATGGATAACAACTTTCATATACAAGGTCCTGGCTTGGTACAGGTATTTTCGTATGTAGAAAATGCTGGACATTAACTGGTTTTATAGCTAGCTCAACTTTTATCTTGTATGACAGTCGCACAAAATATCATGCTTGCCGCACAGCGTTTGTTTCTCCATTTGAGAGTGCTAACTTTTGTTATTCCATGCCATTTGTGTTTAAACCAGAACAATTGTAGAAGGCAGTAACATGCTATTGAAAGTACTATGACTGTTCATGACCATGATCAATTATAATCTTTTGTAAGTAAAAAAATCCGTACTTTGATTAATACAGGGCAATGTTTCATAACTCGTTACCGTATATACTACTTATACGAGTTATCGAACTTTGCTAAGTATTAATGAATGTATACCGTATATTGCTGTGACTTCTACATGGGCTTTTCTATCATTATCATTTTCTGTAAAATCTTTATTTTCTTTATTCTCATTGAAAAACCTTGTTGTTTTTATATTTTTTATATAAATTTTAGGTACGGCATGCCGTACCAACGAACATTATTGGTACGGCGAGTGCCGTACCTGCCGTACCGGCTGCTACGCCCCTGTACATAGTTCTTAATACATAATTTACAAGCAGTGTAAGGGAGGTAATCAAACAGTGTTTTTTAAATTGATTTGGATTCCCTCCCTTAAACTGCTTTTAAATTGTCTCAATTGTCCTTTGACCAGAAAAAACCTGTTTTCCCCTTTTTTTGACCCTATTCCTAAAGGATTTGAGCCATAGGAACCCCCTCCCCCAAAGTCAATCTTTACCATCTCTTTGTAGTATGGAAACTTGTGGTATAATTTCAGAGAGATTCATACATTTTAACACAAGATATTGTCTGGAAACTACAAAAATGCTTATTTGGCCCCCTTTTTTGGCCCCTAACCTAATTCCTAAACAGTTGGGACCATAACCCTCAAAATCAATCCCAACCTTCCTTTAGTGGTTATAAACCTTGTGTTTACATTTTATTGATTTCTTTTAACTTATAATGAAGTTATTATCTGGAAACTGTCTGTCTTCGGATGAAGCTGACAACGACAACGAAGATGACGACAACGTGATAGCAATATACGACCAAATTTTTTTTAATTTTAACAGTCGTATAAAAACTCATCAAAGACACCATATTTACATGACTCATCAGTGACACTCAAATCCATAAATGGTGAATGTGTCCATGGGACACAGATGATGCCACCTCTTGCATATCATATAAAGTTATAAAGGGACATAACTGAAGAACAATAAAAGTGAAGCTACCCAAAGTATTACTTGATCTGAGTTTTGTGGTAATAAGTATTAGGTACAAGTTTTAATTTCATTTGGTTGAGGCAAACTTAAGTTAGAGAAAGGAGAACATTTGTAAAAGGGCATAACTCTAGAACATTGAAAGTGACGACACCAAAATTCAAACTTGATCTATATTTTGTGGCAATAAGCATTTTGTATAAGTTGGAAAACATTTGGTTAAGGTAAAATTTAGTTGGATAACGACAATAAACGATTGTATAGGGGCATAACTCTGGAATGTTTAAGGTGACGCAACCAAAATTTTGAATTTGATTGTTGTTTTTTTGTGTGGTAATAAGCATTGTTTATAAGTTTCAGAACATTTGGTTGAGGCAAACTAAAGTTAGAGTATGGAAACCAACATAGGGATGTACGCTGCATGGGTTTTGTTCAATATTGAAGGTCTTATGGTCACTAGCAGTTTCTTACATCTACATCATTTGGACTTTTGTGAATAGTTGTCTCATTGACTATAATACCATTTCTCCTTATTTTTATACTATTTGATAGAAATTGTTTGGTTTTTATCAGGTGGACTATATGAATAAAATGTGAAGTGGGGTAGACATCAACATGTGTACTTAATTTCAAGTTGATGTGACCACAACTTCAGGGTATACTACCTTAACCAAAAGTGTAATCCTGATCTGGAGGTACTGACCAATAGCCAGATGCAATCACCAGAAAACTTATGCATTGTTACCATTCCTGACAGGGCATAAATAAATGAACATTTGCTCGAAGGTAGGTATACCTTACTAACATACTCACACTATCACATTTCCATGTTCAGTAATTTGGCATATATTTTTGAAAGTTCACATAATAATGAATATATGTACCCCATTTCTATTACTAAATATCAGCTCTGACAATTGTTAGATACCTTTAGTACTTTAACCATCATTTTAGTTTAACCTGATATAGAAAGGAAGAACAGATAGGCATATAGACAGAAACACAGATGGGAAAACATCATGCTCCCTATTATAAAAGGCAAGACCTAAAAAACAAAAATTTAGTTAAAAGATGTATTTAGGTGATCATACCCATGGATTCTAAATAAATTCTTGAAGATATAGAAACTAACTGTTCAATGTGAAGGATATCTACTGTG
Organism: Mytilus edulis; assembly: GCA_019925275.1. Classification (NCBI taxonomy): domain Eukaryota; kingdom Metazoa; phylum Mollusca; class Bivalvia; order Mytilida; family Mytilidae; genus Mytilus; species Mytilus edulis. The sequence goes on from CM034350.1 coordinate 47,691,359, forward strand.
TCTGAAAATTATTGAACAATAAATGTAGAAGCATATGTTTTGACTAAGAGAAACAAAATAATTACCCCTGAATTTGGCCAGTGTAGCAGATGTCCGAAGTATCCCTTTTGGACTGTTAGCAGCATGGATAGCAGCATCTTCATACATCCCATCCTCAAACAATTCATTAAATTTCTCTATATATTCTAACATCATCTCAGCTTCTTTTTCCTTACTTGGATCATCATCATCAAACGATGTTGTGGTGAGTGTTTGCGGAGCTGATGGTGAACCATCCCTTTGTTGTTGTCCTTCTCCAGGAGATAGTTCTGTTTCAAATGAAAAAAAAATATCAGTCACAGTTCTACCTAACCACTGAACCATTACATTTCACACACAACATGTTTGTGGCATGTATCTTGTGTGTAAATTTTGATGAAATTTGATGTTTTATGATTTAAACATTACATAATTCCTAACAAATCTAAAATAATTTATCTCAAAATGATCATGCTAATAAATTAGAAGATTTTTTTTTGAAATAATGAACAAGATCTAGGTGATCAAAGATACCCCTGCATGCACAAAATTTCAATAAGGCTTAATGCCTTAGTTGAAATTGAATGTAACTTGCATTTATACATTGTGTATACATTTTTATTTAAAACCAGGTGCTCCGCAGGGCCAGCTTTATACGACCGCAGAGGTTGAACCCTGAACAATTGGGGCAAGTATGGACACAACATTCAAGCTTGATACAGCTCTGAATTTGGATTGTGATCAAATTCTTGACATAATATGAGTTTCTGACACAAAACAAATGTCAATTTCTTACAAATCTATTATGCAATATTATGCAATTAAAGATTTCTTTTTCAAACTTTTCAAAAATTTGGAATTTGAAAAATTTGGAAAAAAAATGAAAACTTCTACCACCCCTTTTTTTTGCAATAAGTCCAAAACCTGACATTTAAGAGATAACTGTATTGTATTTGAAGCTTTAAGGATGTCCATCGGTAGTTTTACTGTCACAAATTTAGTTTACCTGGGGACGGGTAGCGGAGACAGGTAAACGGGTATTTGCGACAGTAAAACTACTGATGGACGTCTGAAAAGCTTCAAATACAATACAGTTATCTCTATTCTAATGCAAAACAAGTTCATAATTAAATTTCAATCATTATTTCAGTGTAAAATCTTCATTAAAGAAAATTCCACGAAAAGATGTTATCTTCTTTGGTCCCAACACTAGTTGACGTCATAGGTATGCTTCCGGCGTCAAACATAAACATGAGGCGTTTTCTGGCTTCTGTGCCACTTCAGAATGTAATAAAATTTGATAAAAAGAGGATTTTCAGGTGCAACATGTGAGTTTAATGGCTTATTATTGTAGAAATTACATATCAATACATTCAGCAATTCAAAATGTCGGCTACCTTAGTTACAGACAAGGAGATAGAGAATTTTACGCTAACTGTCATCCAATCAGAACCATTGATACAAACTAATTGCATTAAAATTCTTTATACATTATTTACAATTCTAATATGACATGCTTCTTTCGCTTTGTAAACAACACCGTGATAAAATTCTCGATATATCTATACTTAGCGCAGACTCCAAGATGTAAACAAATGGCTGTTTAAATATGCCTCCCACGTAAATCCACATGTATCGTAACCTGTGTGTAAACGGTTGTGGATTTCGCTGTGTTAACAATTACAATTGAATAAAACCTTACATGTTGACTTATTTGTAAATCTTACTTTGCTGAACATTATTGTTGTTTACAGTTTATCTCTATCAATAATAATATTCAAGATAATGACCAAAAACAGCAAAATTTCCTTAAAACTAACAATCCAGGGTCAGCAACCCAACAACGGGTTGTCCGATTCATCTAAAAATTTCAGAGCAGATAAATGTTGACCTGATAAACAATTTTACTCCATGTCAGATTTGCTCTAAATGCTTTGGGTTTTGAGTTATAAGCCAAAAACTGCATTTTACCCCATGTTCTATTTTTAGCCATGGCGGCCATCTTGGTTGGATGGCCGGGTCACCGGACACATTTTTCAAACTACTAACCCAAAAGATGATTGTGGTCAAGTTTGGATTAATTTGGCCAAGTAGTTTCAGAGGAGAAGATTTTTGTAAAAGATTACTAAGATTTACGAAAAATGGTTAAAAATTGACTATAAAGGGCAATAACTCCTAAAGGGGTCAACTGACCATTTCCGTCATGTAGACTTATTTGTTAATCTTACTTTGCTTAACATTATTGCTGTTTACAGTTTATCTCTATCTATAATAATGTTCAAGATAATAACCAAGAACAGCAAAATTTCCTTAAAATTACCAATTCAGGGGCAGCAACCCAACATCGGGTTGTCCGATTCATCTGAAAATTTCAGGGCAGATAGATCTTGACCCTATAAACAATTTTACCCCCATGTCAGATTTGCTCTAAATGCTTTAGTTTTTGAGTTATAAGCCAAAAACTGCATTTTACCCCTATGTTCTATTTTTAGCCGTGGTGGCCATCTTGGTTAGTTGGCCGGGTCACCGGACACATTTTTTAAACTAGATACCCCAATGATGATTGTGGCCAAGTTTGGTTTAATTTGGCCCAGTAGTTTCAGAGGAGAAGATTTTTCTAAAAGATAACTAAGATTTACGAAAAATGGTTAAAAATTGACTATAAAGGGCAATAACTCCTAAAGGGGTCAACTGACCATTTGGGTCAGGTTGACTTATTTGTAAATCTTACTTTGCTGAACATTATTGCTGTTTACAGTTTATCTCTATCTATAATAATATTCAAGATAATAACCAAAAACAGTAAAATTTCCTTTAAATTACCAATTCAGGGGCAGCAACCCAACAACGGGTTGTCCGATTCATCTGAAAATTTCAGGGCAGATAGATCTTGACCTGATGAACAATTTTACCCCATGTCAGATTTGCTCTAAATGCTTTGGTTTTTGAGTTATAAGCCAAAAACTGCATTTTACCCCTATGTTCTATTTTTAGCCATGGCGGCCATCTTGGTTGGTTGACCGGGTCACCGGACACATTTTTTAAACTAGATACCCCAATGATGATTGTGGCCAAGTTTGGTTAAATTTGGCCCAGTAGTTTCAGAGGAGAAGATTTTTGTAAAAGCTAACGACGCCAGACGACGACGGACGACAGACGACGGACGACAGACGACGGACGACGGACGCCGGACGCCAAGTGCTGAGAAAAGCTGACTTGGCCCTTTGGGCCAGGTGAGCTAAAAAAACTAAGTACATGTTTAGATTCAGCATATCAAAGAACCCCAAGAATTCAATTTTTGATGAAATCAAATAAAGTTTAATTTTGGACCCTTTGGACCTTTATGTAAACCAATTTGAAAACGAGACCAAAAATTAAGAATCTAAATACACGGTTAGATTCGGCATATCAAAGAACCCCAAAAGTTCAATTTTTGATAAAATCAAACGAAGTTTAATTTTGGACCCTTTTGGCCCCTAATTCCTAAACTGTTGGGATCAAAACTTCCAAAATCAATCCCAACCTTCCTTTTGTAGTCATAAACCTTGTGTTTAAATTTCATAGATTTCTATTAACTTATACTAAAGTTATAGTGCGAAAACCAAATGTCTACAGACGACGCCGACGATGCCAACGTCATACCAATATACGACCGCAAAATTTTGCGAAGTATAAAAATGTTAAATAATATTATCCAACTTAACTTTCATTATCACTTGGAAACCAAAAAAATTATAATTTAGAGGTTACTCAGGAGAATAAAACTTGAACAGTAAATATCAAAATCCTCAAAATCGATCAATGACATTGTGTTCAAATTTAAAATATTATTTTGCATAAAGATTCAGTAAAGTGGTACTTTACTTATTATTCGAAAACCCATGAAATGTCAATTTCTAAGCTAAATAAGGGTCCTAACTCTTATACAGTAAATGTGAAAACATCAATATTGATCTTGACCTGTATTTTGTGGTCCATGATCATGACATTGTGTTAGAATTTTTAAAAAAATGGATCAAAATTAGATCAAGACGTACTATAAATATCATCCAGAAACAAAATTTGTGACACAGAGAAAAAAGGACTAACTGACAAACAGTCTGAGACATATGGACAATAAGATATATCAATACACCTTGTGGCAACTTTTAACTGTGTAACAAAGAAACATAACAATGTTAGTTAAACAAAAATGGATGCATATATAAAGATAACAATGCAATAAACAACAAACGTAACCTTCTTGTTTCTAGCATGGCTCACCAAAATTTGGAACATGAGATACATTATCTCTCCAATGCTTCAACAGTTTCTCAACTAGAAAAAAATGAGCCTCTTATTTGAGAAAAAATCTTTTACAGTAGGATAAAAAATTAAATACATTCAAGCTGATTCATCAACTTACCTTGGGTTGTGCTTGTTAACTTATTTGTACCTAATGACAGTGAATATTGGACTTCTAATCTAGAAGTTTTATTGTGAAACTCCATTCTTTTGGTATTTCCTACATAACTTACAATAAATTGCTATCCCATTGTTACTTAACTATGTCTGATATTATTGATTGATTGATTTTTTTTATTGTTGGTTGCTTAATGTCAAGTGGAAAACAATTCATGCATGTTCAGGTCTTCTAGACAATGATATTATGATAAGTTTGTATATATATGAGACCAATGACTGAATATGGCATACTTTTCAGGTGCACATGACTGTGTTCTTATGAATACATGTTATATCAAGTATTCTCAACCTACATATATCATGTGTACCAGACTACCAGTTATTATATAGTAATACTGAAATTTAAGCAGACAACTTGAGTAATAAAATGAAGGCAATTCTATATATAGCATTTTTATGCAGATGTTTGTATATATAGTTTTCTCTAATTCTTACTCGATTATTGCTTTCCTAACCTGTTGATTATTTTTGTTTAATTAACATGTGGTTCATTTTATCTCAGTTCTTAATTGGTCAAAAATCAAATATGACGTCAAATTTTCTTGCTTTATCTGAAATTCCCATTGTGACAACATGAAAAAAGACCATGCCTGATGACGTCATGTAGAAAGAACACATCTTTTTGTAAGTTGTAAGAAAAGAAGGATTAAGATTGAGCTTTATATCGTCTAAAATCATAAGAGAAACAGATTCCACCATCAAATCTCGTGCAATAGGATATTTATCCACTCTCAACAGTTAAATTTTAAATATTTAAAACGCTCAGCGAGCCTCGCTTTTTAAATTTGAAAATTAAACTGTCTTGAGTGGATAAATATTGTATCACACTTGATGCAGTGGTAGAATCTATATATCTCATTGACAATCTTACTTCATTTCATTATTTTTATATAGCTCTTAACAGAGACATATATATGTCTCAGCTCTGTATAGGTGTGGACACACTGAAAGTTTTGCCTGTTTAATACTTATAATTGAATTCATGTTGAAAGTCTGTAGTATGAAGGTTTTGCTACAAGTGTCGCAAAAGCTTATCATTATCAATGTTCTATGAAAATGAGGTCACAATCAGATAAACCATGCTTGACAGACGTGTATACACCTTACAATCATTCCTTACACCAAATATAGTGGTCATGTCACTTATAGTACCTAAGAAACAGATCAAATCACAAAATCTTAAAATTACAACATAACATTAATTAAGTTAAATTTCATTAAACATGCAGAATTTACATATTAGGTCAGACACTCAAGTTTGGGTTTCTGTGCAGTGGGAGACATGGGGAACACTGTGATTTATCAACATCAAATACCTCCATCAAATGAATATTCTTCAGTAGCATTGTACTTATAACATAAATTCATTCCTAAAATGAAATCATTTTACTTTAGTTTAATTCAAAATACACCCTACAGCCTTTTTTTCTTGGAAATTAGTTAACCACTGTGCTAAATGGGTTTAAATATTTTTAGATTTTCCTGTGGGTATCCAAAACATATTCACTTTTGCAGTAACAAAGGACCAATTAATTCTAAAGTTGCAGTTGGAAATGATCTCTTTTAAAAATGCAACTTGAAAAAGCATTGCTATGGAATGGTTATTGTATTTTAGTGTTGAGGGCATAGGATACTATAGCAAGGGCAGATAAAAATGCATTCAAATTCAATGCATTGTCTTCGCAACTTTGCTATTGATAAGAAACCAATATTTGTGGAAAAATTATTAAACATCATTCAATCTTAAGTTTGAAAGTATTACAAAGTAAAACACAGAAAATGTATTGCTTTTCTATCACCAATAAATTTGTACATGATAGTGATTCGTTTAACATTTTGATGTACTGCACAACGGAATTGCATAAAGAATACTCTGTGACGTACTTACATACAAAAAAAGGAAAATGGGATCGCTTGTAGTAAAAAAAGCTAGGTTATCTATTTCTAGAATAATATTAGCACATGGACCCCATTTTTTTCTTTTGAAGTTGGCTAAATATTCTTCTTCAAGAATATATTATCGAAAATTGGAATTTAAAAGCAAGAAAAATCATCAGCAGAAGTTGGTGTTAACTTAAGTGCATATGATACAGTTACAGGGGAGGTAATTAATGTCATCCCCAACTTATAATGCTATTTTTTACACCTTTAAACTGTGAATATTGGAAAAGGATGGGGTTTTTTCCCCACTGATTTGAATCATTACCTATAAAATGATTGCATGGACTCTTCAAAGCTTGTGAATTATTTTTTTTTACCTTATTAAACTCTTAAAGTAGCAAATGAATGTACATGTAAGTTATATGTTTTATTAAATAGTGACAATGAGAAAAGCTTTTATGCAAATTTTCATAAAAAAAAATCACTGTGGGGATATCAAGTGCCCTTAACTTTTTTTACTTAATTTATACTACCATTCATTTTGTCTTTTGTGACTATACATCTCTAATCTCTTAGTCAACATTTTAAAACTAGATTCTAAAAATACATATTGTCTTAAAATATCTACTAAAAAAAAAAAAAAAATTCTGACACCTACCCTTTTCCTGTTTCTGTAGACCTCTAGCCTGAGCTAATGCAAAGATTACAGCATCTCCAACAGTTTGGTGAGGGGGCTTCACTCTGTTATAAGCCTGGGCTGCTTCCACAGCTATTTTTAACTTCGACCTTTTGTACCTATATATCTGTCCTTGCCTTAAAAGGTCATCTCTTTCATTCACTTTATTATCCAATCTTTCTTTTAATTCCAGTTTGTGAGATTTAGGGACATATCTTGTTCTAAAACTTATGTTAAGTTCTTTTAATTGCCTGTCAAGCTTTTCATAATTTCTGTATAGAAGGGTTAGATCTGTTGATTCTTCTAAAGTTAACCCTGAAATAAATAATTTTCACCATAATGATTGGCAAATTTAACCAAATATATATGCAAACATATTCATCACAATTAAATCAAATTAAGCCTGTACACATTTCCTGGTTTCTAGTAATAAATGGAACAGCAGTTCATGTATTCCTTCTAGTTTGGTAGCATTTCAACTTTTTTAATGACTATAAAACCACTTTAATTAACAACATGACTATACAGGATTCATGTCTATTTGTAATTGAGATCAATTTTTGAAAATTTCACATATGTACATGTATACAGATCAATTTGTCTGCATATGCATTTTATTTCACTAAGAATGATATTCATATAATAAAATTGTTTATACTTATCTAATATAGCCAAATTTTGTGTCCATACAATTATCAAGAATTGAACTCACTTGTAAATTCCACTATAATTACCTGGAATCATACGACTGTCTTTTTTCAATTCTCTCTTAGGTGGTTCAGTAACTTCTCTGTCTAACTCTTCTCTTTCTTTACGTTTCTGCTGAAGTTCATTTAGTTCTTTCTGTAATCTGTCATTGTCTTTTTGGATCACTAAAATTCTGTTAAAAATAGAGAAAGTAACATCCTCTAGAAAAGTAGAAAGTAGAGAACCACAAACTTACATTGTAGGTAGGAAAACTGTCAATCCTAGTCAAATTAAGATTTGAGTTGAACACCTTAAACATGCAGGGTTTTGAACTCGTAACCCCATAATTGACAGGCTAGTGAAATAGTAGTTGAACTTCTTAGACCATTCAGCAACTGAGGCCCGATAATTCAAAGTGTTCACATCATAATGAACACAGGTTAACTTAATTGAAACTAGAACAGAATCCAGGTGAAACAAAAAAAAAATATATACAAAAAAGGTGTTTCTTATACATGTACATGTATTTGAGTTTTCTGATATTCTACTCATAAAACTTTTGATAAGCATAATCCTTCATTCAAATTTGAAAAGGATCCAAGAAAAATGACATTATATAAAATAAAACATTTGCTTTACCTTTCGTCTAATTCATCGGCTCTTTTTCTATAATTCCTGATGGTTGAAGGCTCAGATGCCATGGCCTTCAGTTTGCCATGTAGAAAATCTGCCTCTCTTTGACCTTTCTTAATGGCCTCTATAGTATCTTCATATTCTTTCTTAATAGCTGTCAGTAATGGTTTGTATGCAGAAACATGTTCGATAATCTAAAATGGAAAAATAATTCAGCATTTCTATCTTCTTCTTCTTCTTCCTTTATAGTACAGGCCTCCCATGGGAGTATTATCATACTGTTTTATGTACATGTGTGTTGGTGGCTCTGCCACAGGGATTGTGTATGCGTCTAGTGCAGTGGGGGTTTAATACTCAAACATTGCCGCTGGCTAACTCACTTGTGGGTGAAAAGAGAGTCGAGTGCGTAAATCTCTCCTGCCAGTACAAAGTCTCTACACTGTCCAAGACTTCTACAGTGCCTCCCCGCGACAGCACACGGTAACTAGGTATATGACCTAGGCATTATCTGTAGAGGATCTCGGAGCAGCAAGGGCCCTAGAAATGCAGTGTGTAGGCCCACCAGCGTGTGGACATGCCCTAGCACTCATTAGCCTTGCCCCAGCTATGGGTTAAATAGCATCACTGCCTTGTGATTGGATTTTTGAATCAAAGGCTATGGAAGTAAATCCAGACAGAAAATCCGGGTAGATGGAACTCGTTAGCAACAGCAATCGTCTAAGGGATGGAATCCCCTACAGAAAAGCCACAGGTCCTCCGCCATTGCCGGTCTCAAGCACGGATGAGAAAGGGAGGAGAGTTATGCATAGGGCCAGCACCCCTATCATGTAAAAAAAACCTACGCTACGGAAACCACACTAGTAAATCAAAATAACTTCACCGGTACTCAAGGAGACATTCATCAAACTGTTGATGGAATGACTGTTATTAGTGAAAGCAGAGATGAAGCTAATAACACGAGAAATGGACTTCTGAGACCAAAATCCCTACTTAGAGTGGGTGGATGGAATGTCCGCACCATGTACGAAGTAGGAAAAACTGCGCAAATTGAAAAAGAAATGTTTGAACTATAACATCGATATACTGGGCATAAGTGAATGCAGATGGACAGGTTATGGGTCAGTTATAACAACAAATGGACAGAAGATAGTTTACTCTGGGAGAAAAGATAATATCCATAGAGAAGGTGTAGCCATCATAATGAATAAGCAAGCAAGTAAAGCTCTTATAGAATGGAAACCTATAGATGAGAGAATAATAATAGCAAGATTCCATTCAAAATATGTTAAACTTACTCTGATTCAATGCTATGCACCAACTAATGAAGCAGACATTGAAACTAAAACCGACTTCTATGAAAAGCTCAGAAGTGTAATGGAAGGAGTACATGCCCATGATGTTGTACTGGTAAATGGAGACTTGAATGCCAAAGTAGGTAATGACAACATCGGAGTGGAGAGAATAATGGGTAACAACGGATGTGGAACTTGTAATGAAAACGGAAACCTGCTGATTGAATTTTGTGGACTAAATGATCTGGTTATTGGTGGTACACTATTCCAGCACAAAGAGATACATAAACTTACATGGACATCGCCAAACAGGAGAGACAAAAATCAAATTGACCATCTAATGATAAATGGCAGATGGCGGCATTCACTGAATGATGTATCTGTAAAAAGAGGGGCAGATTGTGGAAGTGACCACTTCCTGATTATCGGCAAAATTAAATTGAAACTCAAGAAAGCTCCGAAGATAAACGAGCTGAGCAGGAAAACATTTGATCTGCAGAGACTGAAGGACAACAAAAGAAGACAAAAATTTAATACTGAAGTAAAAAACAGATACCGAGTACTCCGTGAAATTGATGACAATAATGAAAACATGGGTGAAAACATAACTGAAATTTGGGATAACATCAAGGACATTTATACTAAAACAGCTGAGAAAGTATTGGGTTTAAAGAACAGAAAAAGAAAACAGTGGCTGTCAGACAAGACTTGGGAAAACATCAAGGAAAGGAAAGCCATAAAAATAAAACTTAATGCATCTAAATCTAACAGATTGAAAACCAAATTGCAATCAGACTATAGAGATAAAGACAAAGAAGTTAAAAAAGGGGCAAAGAATGATAGGAGAAACTATGTTGAAGAACTTGCAAATGAAGCTGAAGAAGCGTCAAAGCGTGGAGAGCTCAGTGTAGTATATAAAATCACTAGACAGCTCTGTCGAAAGTCCAGGAATAATGATGCACCAGTACTATCCAAAGAGGGGAAGCTACTAACTACAGACAAGGAAAAGTTAGATCGTTGGGCCGAACACTTTAAAACTATCCTGAATAGGGCTGAAACCAACAATGATATACCAGACATTCAACCGTTTGGAGATGCACTTGAAATAGACACAGAAGCTGTATGCAAAGATGAGATCCAAAAGGCAATAAGACAACTGAAAAATGGTAAAGCACCAGGCATAGATAACATCAGTGCAGAATTATTAAAATCAGACATACAATCAACAAGTGAAATACTACATTATCTATTTACGAACATATGGATAGATGAAGAAATACCAACTGAATGGGACAAAGGAATCATTATAAAACTGCAAAAGAAGGGAGATCTGAAACTTTGCAACAACTGGCGAGGAATATCACTACTTTCAATCCCTAGTAAAGTATTCCTTAGAGTCATCAAGAATAGAATAACTGATTCCATTAACAGTAAGCTGCGTGAAGAACAGGCAGGTTTTAGAAATAACAGAGGCTGCATCGACCATCTATTTACCCTCCGAAACATCATAGAACAATCCATAGAGTGGCAGAACAAAATAGTACTAAACTTCATTGACTTCCAAAGAGCATTTGACAGTGTTATAAGAGAATATATTTGGGACATACTAAGAGCATATGGAGTACCATCGAAAATTATCAAGCTGATAAAGATATTCTACGACAAGTATGAATGTAGTGTATTGCACAATGGACAGCTTTCTGATTGGTTATCAGTGGATACAGGCGTCAGACAAGGATGCGTAATCTCTCCTCTTCTCTTCTTAATAGTTGTTGATTGGTGTATGAGATCAACCTTAGGAAATGGAAACACTGGGATAAGATGGACACTCAACTCCTTTCTTGAAGATTTAGACTTTGCAGATGACATTTGCTTACTATCCAGCAACAGAGCACAAATGCAAAAGAAAACATCAAGACTGAACACCATGTCAAACAAACTTGGGCTCAAAATAAACATCGAGAAAACGAAAGTCATGTCAATCAACGACCAATCAAATAAAATTCCAATAAAGATTGGATCCGTGAACATCGAGGAAATAGAAGACTTTACATACCTAGGCAGCATAATAAGCAGTGATAATGGGACCACCAAAGACATCAAAGCAAGACTGAGTAAGGCTAGAACATCCTTTTGTCTACTCAGACCAATCTGGAAATCGTCATCCCTTGCAAGAAACACAAAACTCAAAATCTACAACAGCAATGTCAAATCTGTACTGCTTTATGGATCAGAATGTTGGAGAATTATACAAACTGACTTCAACAAACTGGCCGCATTCCACAATACCTGCCTGAGAAGAATATGCAAAATCTTTTGGCCAAACAAAATATCCAACCAGGAACTTTTCAAACTGACAGCACAAAGAGATATAAGAGACGAAATAAAAACAAGAAGATGGAAATGGATAGGCCATGTCTTAAGGAAGGAACCAGCAAACATCGCTAAAGTGTCACTGAGGTGGACTCCAACTGGTAAGAGGAAAAGGGGGAGACCTAAAGAAACATGGAGAAGAACAGTGGAAAGCGAGATGAAGGAGGTTGGGATGTCTTGGCGAGAAGTAGAGAAGAAAGCACAAGACAGAGTGTTATGGAGAGAGCTAGTGTCGGCCTTATGTGCATCAAAGCACGAAGAGGATTAAGTAAGTAAGTAAGTTTTATGTACATGTTCCATGTGAGAACAACAAATGTGCGGTAAGTGCGTATTTTCTATAGTGAAAATGGTGCTTCTTTAAAATAACAATAAAAACAAGGTTGTACATCTATCGAAACTGGACCAATTGCACACCCTTTTGAATGATTCAAGGGTTGTGCAGCTTACTATGTGTTGTGGCAGTCCATTCCAGATTCTGATGGTATCTGGGGAAAATGAGTGACAATATACTTGAGTCCTGGCAAAAGGAATGAGGAATCGTTCATTGTGTCCTCTTACTGTTGATATTACTGGCTGTAAATTTGTAGTTGGTACTGCAATCAGTTTGTGTACTACTCTGTAAAACATGATGACCTTACATTGAGTTCTTCTTTCCTGTAGTGTCTTCCAGTTTAGTGCCTGTAGCATTGATGTTACGCTACTCGTTCTTCTGTAGTCATTAAGAACAAATCGTGCGCATCGGCGTTGTATAGCTTCTAATTTGTTTATATTGTCCTTAGTAGATGGATCTCAGATGGTGCTAGAGTATTCCATGAGTGGTCTTACAAGCGTTTGATAACATAATGCTTTTGTTTTACTAGGACAGCTTTTGATGTTCCTTTGAAGAAAAGCTCGGGTGGAGATAGTTTTCTCTGCGATGTTGTCAATGTGTTTGTTCCAACTCAATGTTTTGTGTATTGAGACGCCAAGATATTTTGCAGAGTCAACTTCTTCTAGGATGTGGCCATGTATGTTATAATTTGCCTTGACTATTTTCCGCTTTGTTGTTTCTCTGAGGAGTTGGCATTTTTGGAGGTGGAAAATTCCATCTAACATTTAAACCAGAAAACTGTATGAAAAGATACTGTCAAACACTAACGTTTATTTTTAAAAGAGTACTATTAAGTAATATAAAGGAAGTATACTAATATAATTTGGCCAAATATTAATTGATGAATTCTTTTTAAAAATATAGAGTTTAGATTTTGGACAATTTTAGAAAGATTAAAACAAACCTTACCCTGTTGAAAACTGACTTGTATATTGTATATCTCTGATCATCATCCCCATGTGACAGTTTATCAGTCTCATATCTAATGTAGTCATTTAAATCTAGTAGGAAAGATCTATCAATCTCACTGGTAATAATAGGAGGTAATTTTGGCAAACAGTTTACTGGAGTTCCAGACCGGCTTAAAGTTGATACTGTAATTAGAAAAAAAACATTGAAAGCATAAGTAGAAGTGATTATTTTTTACAGATATAAGAAGATGTGGTATAGAGTTCCAATGAGACAACTCTCTATCCAAGTCACAATTTGTAAAAGTTGACCATTATAGGTCAAAGTACGGTCTTCAACAGCGAGCCTTGGCTCACACCGAACAGCAAGCTATAAAAAAAAAATGACTTGTGTAAAACCATTCAAACAGGAAAACCAACAGTCACAATATTATAAACAAGAATGTGTCCCAAGTTCACTGATGCCCCATCCGCACTATCATTTTCTATGTTCAGTGGACTGTGAAAATGGGATAAAATGTCTAATTTGGCATTAATATTAGAAATATCATATCATAGGGAACATGTATACTATGTTTCAAGTTGATTGGACTTCAACTTCATCCAAAACTACCTTGACCAATATCTTTAACCTGAAATTGGACAGACAGATGAACAGACGGATGCACAGACTAGAAAACATAATGCCCATAAATGGGGCATAAACAGTGGCAGATCTAGATATTTTCATTAAGAGGGGGCCCACTGACTGCCTAAGAGGGGGCCTGCTCCAGTCATGCTTCAGTGATTCCCTATATAATCAACCAAATTTTTCCGTCAAAAGGGGGCCCGGGGCCCCTAAAAAAAACCTCTAAATCCGCCTCTGATAAAAACAAAAAACGTGAAACACTCATGAACCACATCATTATGAATTACTATTGGAGAGGGTTAATATCCAATATTCTATTTAATATTTAAAATCACCATATGGTATGGATTATTGTTATTTAATAATTTATTTTAAATGAAACATATTTTTAAAAAGATTTTTTTTTTGTTCATTTCCTATCTATGTGTGTAAAATGAATAATGTTAGCACCAAGTTTGTAGCCCATGTTTACTAGCAATGTGCAGCTACCATGAAATAAAGGATCATTTATAATTAAGGAGGCTCGAGGGTATAAAAATTTCAGAAAAAAATCAAACATTTGTTTTTCATTACAAATTTTATTTATTTCCTTTTGTAGTTGTTACTTTATCATATGGTACAAAAATCATTCAAAACAATCAATTCGTGTTGGCCCCAGATGACTTTCAAAATGTATACATCATTGAAAAAGTTCCAAATTATCTCCCTTTGGTGGAAAAATGCCATTTTCTGGCTCTAAAATTGAAATATCTTTTTCAACTCATCGGTGACCTATCTTTTTTAATATGATTTCCATATAAGCTGTACTTAAAATAAATTGTTGTAAAATTTTAGCGATTTCTGTAATAAATTTCTTTTTTTTATTTCGATATTACCTTTATTTCTCCTATTACTTCAACAGAAAAAAAACACCTTTACAAAAATGTATGCTTCTTTCGAAGGCAGATTGTGAGCGTAAATGAACGGTGACCCCATTTTTTTATTTTATTTTTCTATTAACTATAAGATAAAGTTCATTTATAGAAAAATATAGAGAAATCCTATATAAATGATTTAGACCCGCGAACCCCCTTAAATGTAAGTTCCAATAGGAATAGATATTGTTGCATTGTTTATAAAAAAAAGTTTTCATTGGAACTTCTAGATCTGTTATCAGGGTTACATGTATATGCAAGGAATAAACACACAAATGACATCACTACAAATGTAGTAAAAATATTTTTTTTTTTGGTAGAAAAGAACAGATTCACAGACCGTCATAGTCTTCTTGCAAAACAATTTTCTTTTGGTGTCTTAAATATAAATTATAAAAAAATTATACCACAGGTGTTAAAATTAACCTAGTCCTGATTTGACTTGGTGACAAAGTGAATATCTTGCATACTGACTTGATCAGGTGTCATTTAAACAAGATGCCAAAATCAATTCATTTCTTAATTTTGCCTATAAATATTCGTATACGCCTAACTCAGTAATTCGGTTTTTACACATAATTCAGCTAAATATTCTGTTTTCTGCTAAATATCAAAAGTGTTAATACCATGATGCGTTTATTGTGAGTCTGTCTGAGCACAGGCACTTGTTTCTATCAATAGGAAGGTCGACTATCCATATAAATACCTTCCTATGGATAGAAATTCAGATACAGATACAGAAACAAGTGGGTCTCATTGGGGTCTAAGCGTGACGCGGGATTGCCGATTATTGGTAAGCGTGACACGGGAAAGTCAAATTATTGTGTCATGAAAACGGGAAATGAGGTCTACGCACCAGAGAGGAAAACCATACATTGGGACAATTCGTGCCAACAGGCCTTAAGATTGAGGGGACCCGGGAAATGACAAAAAAAATCAGAATTGCTTACGTACATAGTGTAAGCGGGATACGGGAATCTGACAAAACGGTAAGCGGGATCAGGGATCAGAATCCCCCAATGAGACCCCCAAACAAGTGCCTGTGTGGCTGAGGCTGAGTTCATCTCTATTTTCAAGGGCAAACCTGAGGGTTTGTGTCAGTGTATTTATAGTTTTCTGACAAGTCAATTTTTTTCTATCATTGTAATATCATGTACATATGCCCTAAAGCTAATGACAAAGCGTACGATCTTCATTTGTCTTTTCCCTATGCAGTTTCGCCATTTTCAAACAATTTGGTAGACAGGAAGTGACGTTTTTCCACTGGTTTCTAATATTCAGTTTTCGCTTTTCCGCTGCCCACTGCTCCTAACGAAAGGACTAGAAGAGGAAAAATGGAAGAAATCGGTCTTGCAGTCCCAGAAAAAGTAGTTGATTTTGCATTGTTATCATTTCAATTTGATGACTTAACACATTTATGTGCAATTATGTGATAATGATTTTCCAAAATTAGCTAAATCTATGAGAAACAAATGGAACTGCCATGTCTAATTTTCATTTATAATGCAATCAAATTATGCATTGTCATCTGGCCGGTTTCATATATTTGTTCCGGTCCCAAGTCAATTCGGCCCCTAAAATGTAACATACTTCTAGGGGGAAAAAGTGATACGATGTATAATATAATTGACTTGTAGTTAACAAAAGTTTATGAATTTCTCATTTGTACTTAGGTTTATCATAACAAACAGACAAAAATGGCTATATTTACACCTCAATAACAGAGTAAATTGGGTCTGTTCGCCGTAAAACACGTTTGTGTCTATTCATGTTCAATTATTGAGTGATAGGTGGCGCTGCTTACGATCAGCTGTTTTGAAACGAGCTCCGTACTTTTTTCAATATTTAAATAGTTTTTAGTCATTTTAAATCTTTAAAGTTAGGTTTATTTATCAACTTTAAGCTTTTGGAGGATTGTGTGATTATTTATAGAAAGACTTTCTGTGACTTTTGGAAAGAAAAGACATATCTTGTGAACTTGTATGGGACGCATCCATAGTAACATCCGTTCAAAAGGAAATATCCATTTCTTTTATTATTAACGTGTGATTTATTCAGTTTGGAAGTGTAGGACAATAATTTTTTCAAATTCTTCACTCCGGTAAGACAAAATTTTCCTAATATTTTATTTTTCTTACTTATTTTTCATTCAATGAGAAATTATCCACTCCGTTGTTAATATACATTAATTGTGACGTCACCATTTTGTGTGTACATTTCATACTTCCGGTTTTGAAAATAACCAGAAAACCAGATAAGCATAAACAGAAGAATACCAGTCAAGGTAATACTTTTAATTTACAAAATATTTGTAAACAACAATGTACTCATAACATACCTGGTCATGTTAAGAAGAAGTCAAAGAACGAAAAAGGAAAAAAACCACTTCACCCCTTCAAAAACAAATCATCAACAACGACATATAACTCAGATTTGTCCAGAAAGTGACACTAATAGTAACACAACAGTCAATTTAAACGTTAATGTCTGTGAAAATAACAAACCAACTATACTAAAAGACTACGAAATATGCATTGGATGTGGAAAAGACAAAACACACTCTAAGACTGATTGGATTGAATGCAATACTTGTAGATGCTGGTGGCACTGTTCCTGTGCAGGTATCAACAACAAAGACTCTATTAAATATACTACATACCACATAAAGTATTCCTGTGCATTTTGCATAATAAGAAAAGAAAATATATTTGAAAGAGCAACAAACATCACTAAAACAGTTGATAATCAACTGAATAATACAAACAAAGTATATCCAACACCACAAACCACAGTAAATGATACCAATCATTCATCACAGCAGTCAATAGATATTACATGTAAACCTAAACAAAGACCTTTCAAGGAAGTAACAGGTGATATTCTCATTGTTGACAACATCAAGGAACCTGAGAAGTGTAAAACCAGTACAGATATTAGAAAAGAAATAAGCAAAAAAGAAAAAGGTTCCAATATAATTCAATTTTCATATAAACTTCCCTTAGGCCAAAAATAAAATATTGTTTGTTTCCCCTCACACGACCGACCCGGTAAAATCACTGCGACCCGAAAAATTTTATTGGCCATTCTTGTCCACTATTTTTTTTTGTTGCTATGTTGGTTATTGGTGATATCTTTCCGATGCTGTAGTCAACGATCGTTGGGTTTTGGTGATACCTTTCCGATGCTGTAGTCAACGAGCGTTTAAAATCAAGGTATTTTTGCATTGAAGCGTCTACATGATTCGGAATCAAGGAAAACAAACAAAATGCTTTCCACACGATTTGTTTGTGTGCAAGGGTGATCTTTTTTTCAAAATAAAAAAATACTGAAGCATCTTTTAACCCGCTGAGTGCATCTTGATTTGCTTTGTGTCTAACCTCTGTTCCTGTTTAAAGGATAAAATCTTAAAGACTTGGAGTAAAAATGGTCTGACTCATGCTTTTAAATCTATCTACTTTGTCTTTGAACAGGTTGGGCACAAGTCGGGAAATGTGGGATACATGTATTCCCTGCTTCAGGGAATGTCCCTGTTTTCTGGTGTGAAAAAAACAGTTTAAATGGGATTTCATTTATGGCATGAAAATTACAAAAGGACACGTTTTAATGTTATAACTGCATCAGTAGAATTCCTAAATACTTATAAGTATTTTAGGAAATACAAAACATAAATATAAAGTGAAGCCTTGTTTCTTCTAGAACTCGAAAAAACATACAAATCTTTGTTTAGGAATCAATTGACCAAGCTGCATGATCCAGGTGTAACTGAACATATTAACTGAATTATGTTCACTTCTATTGAAAATTTTTATTCATTGAATTTTAATTCCCAAGTGATTAACATACATGTATCTTTTTGTCATCTCATAATTGATGATCAAGGTATGAATTGGTGAACAAAGGAATTGTTTTGTTGTGAGTTATGCATCAAATTAGACCTGAAATAAGCTTGATTTTTTAACTAAAAAAACACTTGCTATCATTAAGCATTGTTATCACAAGTAGAATGTGTGCTTTTGTAGATTTAATTACATTAAACATGTTAAATGAATAGGAAAAAAAAAGAAGGTCCCTGTATACTGTTTTTTTAACACCAGAAAACTGTGGTGTACACTGAATTAGAATACAGGGAATACCCCACTTTTCTTGACTTGAGCCTTACCTGTTGAATTTTGTACAAATTCAATATAGAAAACCATATCAAGGAATAAAATAAAATAATTTGCCTACCTACCTACCCATACCCTAACAACCTCAGTCGGGAGAGGGGAAACAAAGATATTTTTAATGTTGGCCTTAGGAGGAATTGCCCTCCATTTCCCGTCATCAGAAGAAAAGAAAAAGTTCAAAGAAAGAGACGCTAAGGAAGTTTTTGGAGAAGATAGTGTGGCACATAATCCTGCAAGTCATTATCATAAACAAAATATAATAGGTTTTGCTAAAAACATACCTTTGAATTTAAACTTGGATAAACTCAAATCTGAAATTGAGTATCAAACAGGAGGAAATATCTCTGAAATTTGTAGACTCCATTTTTGGGATACAAAACGTCCCATGAAGGTAGTTAAAATCTTCTTTGACAGCCCATCAGACTTAGATAAATCCCTAGACATAGAAATTGCCAATGTTTCTAATAACATCACTCAGAAAATCAAAGTTGAAAAGAAAAGAAACATCAAGTTTATTAGATGCTATAATTGTCAGTGTCTTGGCCATCCTGCTAACCAGTGCCAGGACAAAAAACATTGTCACAACTGTGGATCAAATTCCTGCTCAGAAACTTTCTGTACAAAGCCAGCTACCTGTAGAAACTGTCAACAAAATCATAAATCGTCATCATCTCACTGTCCAGCCTTCATTAGATTTATCAACCAACATAAATTTAAAAACTGTATCTAACCATATATATATATTCAACATGAAAATCCTTTTCCTTAATACTCAATCTTTTAAAACAGCAACTGGACTCAAAGAAATTTGTGAAAAATATAATGTTGACATCTTATGTATTAATGAATCCTTTGAATCTGAAAAAAATCCACTCTCATTTGGTGATTGGAAACCAATAACATCACCTAGACCAAATAAAGCAAGGGGAGGATCTGCAATATTTTTAAAGCCAAGCAATCATTTCATAGGACAAAGACAGGAACATTTGGAACTAAAAGACATTGAAATGGTCAGTATCGAGGTAAAAGACAGCAAAAACAAAACATTTCATCTTTGGGTTCCGTACATCCCACCAGAAAAACCAGAGTTAATGAAAAAGCTTTGTACACATATTGAACAACAAAATTTAAACAATTTAATATTGGTAGGTGATCTAAATGCTAAATCCTTCGAATGGAACAATGCAGTTGAAAATAAACATGGAGAATTACTAGAACAATGTATGACGACATCTAAGCTGATTTGTGTTAATGATGATCAGGCTACAAGAAGAGCAAGTAGTTCTGTAATAGACTTATTTCTAATTTCAAGGCATCTATTTAATGATGTTAAAAATTGTGTAACCCTAACTCATGAAAAGGTACAATCAGACCATATTGCAGTATTGTTAGATTTTAATGCAGGTAATCCTCACGAAGAAAATACATCAGAAGAGGAATATTGGAATATCAAAAAATGTGATTGGAATGCATGGAAAGAAACAGCAAAAGACTCATTTTCAAAATTATCCTTTCCACAAAATGAAAATATAGAAAATAACTACAACCGATTTGAAGAAACTTTAACAAACTGTATGACAAAATGCATTCCCTTAGTCAAACCAAAGAAAAAGACGATAATACAACACCCCCCATGGTGGAATGATGATATCAGAGAAATGAAAGGAAAACTAAACAAAGCTCAAAAGAAATTTAAATTAAGAAGTACACCAGAAAATTTTGAAAATGTTGCAAAAGCAGAAAATGATTTTGAAATGACAAAAAAAGATGCCCAAAATAAATGGTCTGAAGACTTGTGTGAAAAAATTGGAGAAGCAAAATCTTTAAGGGAAAAATGGTCAAATTTCAAAAAATTAACTAAAAAGAAATCTGAAAATTTAGTACATCCATTGCAAGGAAATAATGGAAATATTCTTTTCACTGAATCAGAAAAATCTAACATCCTGAAAAATACCTTCTTTGAAGGTTACCATTTAAAAGCAAATAATTTTAATCAACAATTCTATGATGACATCACACAGCAATACATCAGCATTAGTACTTCTAATCAAGAAGAAAATACAGATAACATCAAGTACAATGATTATATTACAATGGAAGAGTTAGAAGGATCCATTTTTAAATTAAAAAAAGAATCAGCACCAGGTCCAGACTTCTTTTTTACTGAACTTTTCATCAATGGTGGAAGCGAATTAAAGTCCAAACTTTTGGACATCATTAACCAGTCATGGGAAGAAGGAATTATACCATTAAATTGGAGAAGAGCAAATGTCAAATTTATAAAAAAATTATATAAACCAAATTACAATTTACCATCATCTTACAGACCTATCAGCTTAACTAGTGTAGTGGCAAAATTAATGGAAAGAATTATAACATACAGGTTAGAAGGATTTGTAGAAATGAACAACATCATGGACCAAGAACAAGAAGGTTTTCGACATTTTAGAGGTACAACAAATGCCTTATTATCTTTAACACAAGCTATTTTTAATGGATTTAACAAAGACAAAACCACTATTGTCATTTTTATCGATTTTGAAAAAGCTTATGATAGCGTTTGGAGAGAGGGTTTAATGGTAAAGTTGTACAATGACGGCATCAAAGGGAAAATGTGGATGTGGATTAATGCCTTCCTCAGTCACAGAGAAGCTAGATGCATGGTGAACAAT
This sequence comes from Mytilus edulis, assembly GCA_019925275.1. Classification (NCBI taxonomy): domain Eukaryota; kingdom Metazoa; phylum Mollusca; class Bivalvia; order Mytilida; family Mytilidae; genus Mytilus; species Mytilus edulis. The sequence continues at coordinate 47,713,041 of CM034350.1, forward strand.
TACAAAAGTCCTTGGTTTCAAACAAGTATTGGTCTGCCACAAGGATCTGTTATCTCCCCAATCCTGTTTAATATTTTTATAAAAGATATTTTTAAATCCGTGTCTGCAGACTGCTGTAAGTTTGCAGATGATGCAACTATTTGGCACTCACATTCAGATCCAAAAGTTATACAAGAAAAACTGCAAAAAGATCTCAATCAAGTACAAAAATGGAGCAATGATTGGAGAATGAAACTTAGCATTCAAAAAACAGAGTACAGTATTTTCAGTAAAGAAAAAAATAAAGTCCAAAATATCAAACTAAAGCTTGGAAACACAATTCTAAAATACAACCCTAATCCAGTTATACTTGGATTAAAATTAGAAGAACAACTAAATTTCAATAGTCACATAGAATCTACAGTAAAGAAAGCCAAAAGATCTTTAGGAATTATAAGAGAAATCAAGGGAATAGCATTAATACCAACAAAGACACTCATTCAAATATATGACAGCTTAGTATGTTCAATTTTTAATTATGCTAGTAGTATTTGGCAATCCAGCACTTCAAGTCATTTAGACAAATTAAATGAAATACAAAGAAAAGGTTTAGCATTGTGTTTAGATCTACCATCTCAATCATCCCTTGAAGCATTAGAAGTACTTAGTAGAACATTACCAATAGATTTAAGAAGAGAGGAAATGGCCATCAGAGAGTTAGGAAAAATTAATTCTTTTAGTAATAATGTCCCAATTAAAAGAAAATTTGAAATTTGGAAAGAGGAGAAAAATCCAGAAAAATATATATCACCACTAGGAAAAATGTACCAACAAACTGAAGATATGAAAGATACAGAATTGGTTGATATAGACAAGATAGAACCGCAGTATGAATACCAAGGTCTAGTATCAGTTATTAGAGCCCCTGACTACTGGCGTAACATAGGCAGCTCAAAATCCAGAACAACAGCCCAAATAGAGGAAGGAAAACAAATCATCTCGGAACAACTCCAATCTCAAACACCAAACACAGCAGTTGCTTTTACAGATGGGTCATGTTTAGGAAATCCAGGCCCCTGCGGTGCAGGAGCTATAATTTACATTAATGATAAAGAAGAAAAATTAAAAAGACCTGTCTCTAACAAAGGATCAATCTTGCTAGCTGAACTTATAGCAATAAAAATGGTTCTGGATTACATAGAATCTTTTTCAAAAGAGCAAATTAATACTTTAACTTTATTTTCGGACAGTCAGACAGCATTAGGTATCTTAACTCTCAATTGGAAAAGTGACAGCTATCATCAAAATCAAAGGGAAAATAAAAAATTTAAACGAACATGGATTTTTAATAAACTTAAACTGGACACCAGGACATGCCAACATAAAAGGAAATGACGAGGCAGACTCCTTGGCAAAAGAAGCTGCTAAAGAAGCAGAAACACTAGCCGTTGATGATATAGTGTTTACAAAACAAGATGTAAAAAAAGCAGCCAGAAATTCTGTTACAAAAAAATGGCAACGCAGATGGGAAAATAGTGATACTGGACGTCACTATTTCAGATTTCATCCTGAAGTTAAAGATAAAGTTAAAAAAGACTTCCCGTCAAAAAAAATGTACAACATAATCAACAGTTTACGAACAGGTTATTCTAAATTAAATGCATACCAATTTATAATAAACCAGCACATCGACACGGAAACCTGTCATCACTGCAAACAAAAAGAAAATGTACAACACTACCTTTTTGAATGTGACCTGTATTCAGATGCCAGAGACAAATTATTTCATCAAATATACTTCATAACAGGACAAATTCCAACAGATCTAGACAATTTATTAACAATCAATTTGCCAAATGCAGAAAATATCAATCAACTATTAGCGGAGTACATAGAGGAAACAAACCGTTTTAGTGGATAATTTGATACAAATTTCTTTAAATTTTTTATATTTTTAATTTTTCATGCCATTTCAATAACCTAATAAACCATTTTTTAAATATATTTCACTTCATACAATAATTCTATAATATTTTTAAAGCGCCACCTACAATATATAAGTACAAAGGAGAAACTACAATTGTGATAATTATTTTACAAGAGAGGATAATTTACAAGAGAGATTACTCTGTCATCACGACAAAGATTGAAGATTCATGTTCGCCTGATTTCACTTTTGCACCCTACATGTTTGCACCCTTTTTATCGGTTTTGTGATTAATAATTTGGTAAGTGTATTGCTATTAATATTATTTTTCATTGTTTCACAATAAAGTCATTAGTGAGATTCTGACAACGTTTTTTGGCATTGAATTAATCTTAATCATGCTTTGGTTCGTGTATTAATATAAGAATAAAAATCATTGTTCCAACATAAAGTGAGATCAAAGGGGCCAAGCTGTTAAACACTATCTTTCATGTTTTTCATTTTAATTCTTCAATATTTTACAAGCAAGAAAAGCAACAATCATGATTTTCAAACACAACAATCAGACCATATTTAGCTTTGTATATGAATACCAATTAACAGTAATCATGCATAATTAACATTTAATAAAAATTAATCATTAAATTGAAAAAAAAACATTTCAACTCCCCAATTTTTATTCAAGAAAATATATGTTTTCATAACATGGGGCCGCCACATTAGGACACATTTAAGTGTTGATTGGGGTCATTGGCTTTTAACATTGGCTTTTAAGGATGCTTTAGAGACGATAGAAAAATCATCTGCTCTGAAACCACAAGGCAAAACGTTTTGAAACTTTACCATGTTTATAGGCTTAATAGACCTAGTTCAGACCACTTGTTTTATTTGATTGTTCAAAGCTTAAATATTTGTTTTTAATTTTTTAGGAAGATTCTGCTGTTGAATCTCGACCCGGAACATCTCAAACATTAACACAGCTTGACCCACTGAGTACTGACATAGAAGACTTATATGTCAAATATAAGGTAAATAATACTGCATTAATTTGTTGACTGAATTTAAATATAAAATATATACAATTTGTACAGAGGGCTTTATTCTTCCATTGCTGTTTTTTATTATGGAATTCCCAACTAATACAAGTATGCTGGTTATGGTTTATTTTTTCATCAAAATAATTTTTGCATTAACTTAACTTAGACCACCGTTTGTTTGATAGTAGATTGGAATCCCATTGACAGTTCCAAAGGTAAATCAGTAAATTACTTTGATGAAAACTATCAGAGGTCTTTTTGTCTTTTCTGACAGTATAAATATACATACTGTTGTTATGTGCCTCTTATTATGCTATAAGAAACAAGTGGAGCACATACACAAATGATTTTTGGGTCAAAAGGTCAAAGTCACTTAGTAAAAATGGAATTTTTTGTTCTTGGAAAAATGGTTTCCAGATTGTAATTAGGTTGAGCAAAAGTTGTATCTATTCTGAGGAATAATTGTCCATTTGCATCTCTTTATACTGTTTGATAAATACCTACAGTAATACCACAACTCTAAACCTTTTTTTTCAGAAACTCCAAAGACAACTTGAATTTTTAGAGGTACAAGAAGAATACATAAAAGATGAACAGAAGAATTTAAAGAAAGAATACTTGCATGCTCAGGAAGAAGTGAAAAGAATTCAGAGTGTACCCCTTGTTATAGGACAGTTTCTAGAAGCAGTAGATCAAAATACTGGCATTGTTGGTTCTACTACAGGTTTGTATTGACAACATATATTTTGAAAAATTTGGAAAGATTTGAACTTTTTTTTTAAAGTTTTAATTGTCCTGGCTTAGTTGCCACTTTCACCACTAAATTTACACTCTAAAATATAGTTCTAAATAGATCATGTCTATGTAAATTTGCAAAAAATGAACTGAAAATAAATATTGAGAGTTGAATTATATTTTACATTTTGTTTTGACAATTTTTTGACAGTTTTTAAGGATTTGTGTACATTGGATTTTTTTTTACAAATAATGAATAATGTTAACTTAGTCATTATCTGAATCTCTTTTTGAAGGGAATGAATATTATTTGTTTCACTTTAATCTTGTACAGTATGTTTTATTCTACAAGCCAAAACATTTTAGAACATAGTGCAATTCTTTTAAATTCTAAAGAGTGTTTGTTACTTTCTGTTTTTTTTTAACTTTCAATTTACTGCTCTTATGTAATTTTTTTAAATGAACTTGAAATTGTTTTTTCTTAGATATTTTCATTACTCTGTATAATACATTGTTACTGTTTTGCCTTTCAGGTTCAAACTACTATGTGAGAATTCTTTCGACAATAGATAGAGAACTGCTTAAACCTTCAGCCAGTGTTGCCTTACATAAACACAGCAATGCTCTGGTTGATGTCCTTCCTCCTGAAGCAGACAGTAGTATTACTATGTTATCATCAGGTCAGTATCCCTATTTACACTATAATGAAATTGAGAAAGGAAATGGGGAATGTGTCAAAGCAACAACAACCCGACCATAGAGCAGACAACAACCGAAGGCTACCAATGGGTCTTCAACGTAGCGAGAAACTCCTGCACCCGGAGGCGGTTTTCAGCTGGCCCCTTAAAATATATATATACTAGTACAGTGATAATGGACGTTATACTAAACTCCGAATATACACAAGAAATTAAAATAAAAATCTTACAAAACTAACAAAGGTCAGAGGCCTGACTTGGGACAGGCGCAAAATTGCGGTGGGGTCAAACATGTTTATGAGATCTCAACCCTCCCCCTATACCTCTAGCCAATGTAGAAAAGTAAATGCATAACAATAAGCACATTAAAATTCAGTTCAAGAGAAGTCTGAGTCCGATGTCAGAAGATGTAACGAAAGAAAATAAATAAATAGACAATAATACATAAATAACAACAGACTACTAGCAGTTAACTGACATGCCAGCTCCAGACCTCAATTAAACTGATTGAAAGATTATGTCTTCATCATATGAATATCAGGCACAATCCCTCCCGTTAAGGGTGTATTCATGTATTGTTGATCAATATTTATCTAAAATCATAGAAGTTTTTTTTCTCCGCCATCTGTTGCAAAGTTAGATTTCAACACTGCAGTTATAGTTCAAGAACAGATTTTTACACTATAAATCCATGAATATCCAACTCTATTCTTTGTCCCTGTAAGAGAGACGATAAGCTTGACAAAAGAAATAGGTAATGGGAACTTCTCATCTTTTTATCAATGTAAGAAGAAAAAAGCATCAATTGTGAAAATGACAAGTGACAGACAAGAGAGAGTTGCCTAATTAATTTAACTGCATTCATCTGCTCAGAGATTCTAAAAAGATCACCAGTATTTCTCATAATTCTTTCCCAATTATTGCTTGTAATTTGTTGATTATACCCTGCCATTATTTCTGTTTCAATGCATCTAGATATACATGTAGTACTACTGACATCTAGCAAAGAATAATACTTTAGAATTGTCTTAAACTTGCAGTGATGAGTGAGCTTTTGCTTTATGTAAAAGGGCTCACTGTGACTAATATGAAGAATAGCATCTAAAGGTTTTTGCTGTTGGCATTTCAAGTGTATGCATTCACAGCATTTGTATAGTGAATGAGTTTTCTAGATTTTTCTTTTCTATAGATTTATTTCATTGTAGAAAGTTTCTTTTTTCAGATGAGAAACCTGATGTTTTGTACTCAGATATTGGAGGAATGGACATCCAAAAGCAAGAAGTCCGAGAGGCTGTTGAGCTGCCACTGACACATTTTGACTTGTATAAACAGATTGGTATTGACCCACCCAGAGGAGTGTTAATGTATGGTCCTCCGGGTTGTGGTAAAACCATGTTAGCAAAGGCAGTTGCCCATCATACAACAGGTACTGTATACTGTGTAACATCTTCGCTAGCCTAGTAGGGCCATAACTAGGGTTCGAATTCAGGGGAGGCAGGGTTTTGGGGTCGCCGATTGAGGCCCCTTAGAGAGAGCGGGTTGGGGCGCATCACCCACCGATTTTTTTTCTCGCAGTAAAATGGCTAAAAATTACCCTTTTTTCCTTTGATTTACTAACTTTAAGAAACATCAGTATTGCTTGAACCTGAAAGTAATTTTTATGCAAAAACAAACTGAGATTGCTGTTCGGAGTAAGACAAGGCTCCGTCTTAAAGGCCGTTCTTTGACCTATAATTATTAACATTAAATACATTGTGACCGCGGATTTTGTTCTCAATATGGCTAAAAATCACCCGTTTTCCTTTGATTTCCTAACTTTAAGAAACATCAGTATTCCTGGATCCTTGAAGCAATTTTTTATACAAACAATTATTATCTGTATCTAAAGATATTTTTGTTAGAAATCAAACTGGTAAGTTAAAAAACATAAAGCAAGATCATAGAAAGCAAGATATTTTTTTTGTCGAGGACCTTGAATTTTAATATTGTTGAAAGCACAGACAACAGGGACTTTATAAACTAGTATATACTTAGTTTAGTAACTAGTCTACTAAGGCATTGACCATAATGTTCTCGTACGATCGGCTGGAAGACGTTAAAAAAAAGAACACAACAGCTGATTCAGCCAGTAATGAATTTCCAATATCATAAAAGATTCACAATACAAAGGGAACTTCCTCTGCTTAATGGAGCCCCTAAATAAATGTGAATAGTTAAGTTTTATTCAAAATTGTCGTAAGCAAAGTTTCATATGTGTTCTCGTACGAATACTGAATAACAGACGGACGGCCACACGAAAAATAAAATACTGAAACGGTTCACTTTCGGTAAAAAATCCGGAAAATGACAGATATATCACGTATCATGATAACACTGTTAAAACTGTAAACTTGTGTTGTTTATAATATAAATTCAAGTTCTTCGTGTACATATTGTCAATATTTCATTTTACTACTTCAAAAAACAAATTTTGGTGTCGAAAATTCAGGGGAGGCAGTTGCCTCGCCTGCCTCATAGGCAGTTACGGCCCTGCCTAGGGTACCAATCCAGTTCCCTTCAGGTGGAGAGGAGGGAAGTAAATTGTAACCCTTGTCTAGTGAAGATGACTGGTTAGAACAATGATTTCAAACCCCTATTACCAATATTTTATTCTTGAGAAATTTCAAGAAAAAATTGTTAGTTCCCAGTGCTCTACATTTAATCTTTGAGCAAATTTGTTTACATTTCTCCTTTAGTTCTGTATTATAAAATTTTAAATGTTTAAGCTGGAGTATTTTTACACTACATGCATATCTAGTTAAACAGTTCTTCAACATTGGTCTCAGCCTGATCTAAATTTTATACAAGGCAGGCTCATCTTTGGAAAAAATTATAATGTATTAATACGCATTGTTAAGATGATTGTTCTGTGTTTTAATTTTAAACTTGAAAATCTATACTAGCGATATTGTATCAACTTTTGTGCTTATCTTGATATAAGTACTCAACTGGAAATTGTATTTGCTGGAAGAAATTTTATTTCTGATTTGTAAATATTCTTTTGAAATTACAAATAATTATTTAGTGAGAGCAAATATTATACAAATCATTCCTCAGACATAAGAACCATCATGATTTATATTGCATATACCTGTAAAAGTCCTGGTATATTATGCTGCAAAAAAATATCATAAGTTTACTTTCTAGTTCAGGAATTCATATTAAGTTTATTTATTATTTTGACAGCATCATTTATTCGTGTTGTTGGATCAGAGTTTGTACAGAAATACTTAGGAGAGGGACCAAGAATGGTGAGAGATGTTTTTAGGTTAGCCAAAGAAAATGCTCCTGCCATTATATTTATAGATGAAATTGATGCTATAGCTACCAAAAGATTTGATGCTCAAACAGGAGGTAAATGATTTGAAAAGTATTTAGCAACAATAAAAAGATGGGTAAATGAACAAAAAGTTATATTGGGGAAATGTATATGAGACATCAAAATGTGTTACAGTAGGATAAAAAGAAACATCAAAGAAATACTTGAAATTTTGAATTAAATAGATATAGGAAGATGTGGTGTGAGTGCCAATGAGACAACTCTCCATTCAAATAGTAATATAAAAACAGTAAACCATTATAGGTTAATGTACGGCCTTCAACACAGAGCCTATTATTGCAAGTAGTGAACAACCTTGGCTAAATGGGAGATTATGTAATGATTCCTGTACATATAGTTCTAATGATTTGTTTTCAGCTGACAGAGAAGTTCAGAGAATTCTGTTGGAATTACTTAATCAGATGGATGGCTTTGATCAGACTGTTAATGTTAAGGTAAATTTTTAACAGAATCTGGTCCTGTAAATAAGAGAATTTACTCATATAGATTTAACTGTAGTTCTTAATGTATTGATACTTAAGGGGGCCTTGGTAACACCAACATTTCCCTCTCGTTTAATTTTTCTTATATTTACATCATTGAAAAGGTAGGGGTCCATGCATCATCTGCCAAAGTCTTAAGGAAATTCAACGTTTCATTTTATGTTTAGGGTATATTGAATATGACGAGTTTTGGGGTACCCTAAAAAACCGTCGAAGTCACTAGTAGGTTGACATTAATTTTCAGATCATATCTTCTAGTAGGTAGTAATCATTGAGTGTTTTTGGATGTTCAGATTACATCTTCTAGTAGGTAGTAATCATTGAGTGTTTTTGGATGTTCAGATTACATCTTCTAGTAGGTAGTAATCATTGAGTGTTTTTGGATGTTCAGATTACATCTTCTAGTAGGTAGTAATCATTGAGTGTTTTTGCACATGTTATCATTAAAAATACCCATTACTGTTAAATTGCATAGAAGAAACAAATTTTAAAGTAAATCTGAAATAGCATAGTAAAAACAAATAACCTGAATGTTAAAAAACACGGTTTTTGATAATTGATACAGCGAATAGTCTGGCCATTTCAGATAACACATTTTTTTTTCAAGTTTAGTCAGAAAAAAATGTTGTTGATTAATACCTGCAAAAAATTGTTCAAACATTTTTTAGTTATTAATCTTTAAAATCATAAAAATTTTATTGAGTTTGACCGTTTTAAATTTGTGTGTGAAATTTTCACAAAAATTTCAAGGCACACGAAAAAAGTAGAAATTTGGGACAAAATCCATTTTACCCTTACAAAACCTCCTACAGACTGTCTTTGCATTCTTTTTAAGTGAAGTAGTCAAAGGAGTATTGAACCAATAATAATTATAATAAATTTTATAAGGAAAAACAGTAATATTCAGTATGGGACGAGATGACATGATATTTCAATATATCATAGCAGACGCTATCAGAATTCATTGTTTTGACAGTCTGTCACTAAATAAGTACTATCTTTGTGGATAATGTAGATTATCTGTTAGCATAAGCTTGTAATAGGATTGATGTTCAGATCATATCTTCTAGAATAGTGGCTTTTAAATTGAAAAAAAAACAAAAACAGTAAGTACAAATTTTGCATCAATGACTTATCACTAAAACCATATTACTCATTATTTAATCAATTTGTTCAAATCGAATTTCCCAAAGCTTCCAAGATCTTTTTCTAAATGATGCCACAATGTCCTTTAGTCAGTATAGTTGCTCCAGAAGTCATCAGACTCAGTTCATTTGTGTTTTGTTAAGCATGTCATGTATGAATGGTAATTTTCTACCTTTTCATCCACATCATTACAAAAAGATATTCTTTAGTTTAATGTTTTGATGGTGTCAAACATTTACAGCTTACTGGATCTGTTTGCATTATTTTCACAGCCAAATGTAAACAACATAAATGCTTGATCACTGTTTAGTTTACTGCTATGTTAAAACGCACTAATAATTTTCAATACATGTGTAAGAGTTGTCTCCCATATACCAGGTCTACCCCAGTCTTCACGATGAACTGTTAAATCTAGAGTCCCGGAGCTCAATTTTTTAAAAATTTTAGTTAGATTCTATTGGGCTGTAGATATGATTTTGACAGGCCCAAGAGAAATTTTACAAGCCTGGGCTGCTATTCATCGTGAAGACGTGAACAAAATTAATTGATGATTGAAGTCTGATAATAGTTAGCTACATGCCCTCTTTTATTTAATTCATCCTTCATGATCAATTAAGTAAATGAGAATTAATAAAAAATTGTAAGAACCAGAAATAAAGCAAACTGTTGTTCAGAAGTTGATATTGAGATTCATTTGTCATCATTGAAGTACTGAAACAGCCAATGAAATTTTACAAATTCATATCATATTGTAAGATAGTCATACTAAATAAAAGATAACAAAAAACTTCTTTTATTTAAGGTTATCATGGCAACAAATAGACATGATACATTAGATCCAGCCTTGTTAAGACCAGGAAGATTAGACAGAAAAATAGAGTTCCCAATGCCAGATCGTCGACAAAAACGTCTTATATTCTCTACAATTACCTCTAAAATGAATTTAAGTGAAGAGGTAGATCTAGAGGATTATGTGGCCAGACCAGATAAAATCAGTGGTGCTGATATAAATGCTATATGTCAAGAGGTAGGCAGCTTACAATATTTACAATTTAATTTCACTTTTAGTCTTTATCTAAAAAAATTCATTTATCAATTCTCTAAAGGTAGAAAATGTTCTAATCAAAATTTATTTTTGAAATTTCTCCTTGAGATGTCTATTTAAGAAGTAAGCTCTAAAGGTGAATGACAAATAATCATGGTAATGAGAACAATATCATTTAATTTTCAAGTGTTGGTAAAATGTAAATAAAGGGTATTTTATTGAACAAATACTTGTTACAATTGTAGGTGTCTAACACTTAATCTATTTTATGAAAAACTATTACATTAGATTATGTACTGGTGCTCTGAAATAAATCGTTATCAATATTTAAAAACTTGAAAATGACACTTAAAAAACATAGTTTGTTTAAAGCACTTGTCTGTGACTATAGATATATGTTCATTTTTATAGAATCTTTTATTTCATATGATATTAGTTTTATTTGTTTTGGAAGAATCCTACATAGTTTCCCATATTCCTAAGAGCTATTCCAGAAAAAAATGTATGGGGGTGTTGGAAGGCAGTTTTTGTCAGCACCCGCCACCCAGACAATTGTATTTGAGAATTATAGTGTATTATAGTGTGAAAAGTTGCTCTGATACCCATCACCCATGTATTATTAATATAATGTGCCTTCCAACCCCCCCATACATTTTTTTCTGGAATAGCCCTAATTAAAACCATTTAAATAAATTCTTGAAGTTTTTATTTATATGCTCTTTTATTTTTAATTTCCCAGGCTGGCATGCAGGCTGTTAGAGAAAACAGATATATTGTATTGGCTAAAGACTTTGAGAAGGGTTACAAGAATAACATCAAGAAAGATGAAACAGAACATGAATTCTACAAATAATTCTTAAAAAGAACAATCATTATTATTATTAAATGTCAGTAATAGATTTTCATTAAAACATCATTTGTCATTTCTTATTTCTTTTAATGACAACCTTTAAGTTCTGAAGACGATTTGGTTTTACATTCTTCAACATCTGGAGTGGTCATAGGGTGGACAAAAATTCTGCTCTGTCAGTCTGTGAAGTATTCTGATGTGTGTTTTTATACGCCCGTCGTCTTTTAGACGGGACGTATTATGGTATACCGTTGTCCGTCCGTCCGTCTGTCCGTCCGTCGTCCACACTTCGGACAATAACTCAAAAACACTTTCACCAATTTCCATGAAACTTAAGTGAATTGTTTATATCTATTGACGTAAGCTCCCTTTCGTTTTTTTTTAATTTCAGATTTTAAGTTTTGGATTTATGGGGCTTTATTCATAAAAAAGGGGGGGATTTTCAACACTTCGGACAATAACTCAAAAGGCTTTCACCAATGTCCATGAAACTTTGGTGAATTGTTTATATCTATTGATGTAAGCTCCCTTTTAATTTTTATAAATTTCAGATTTAAAGTTTTGGATTTATGGGGCTTTATTCATAAAAAAAAGGGGATTTTCAACACTTCGGACAATAACTCAAAAAGGCTTTCACCAATGTCCATGAAACTTTGGTGAATTGTTTATATCTATTGATGTAAGCTCCCTTTCAATTTTTATAAATTTCAGATTTTAAGTTTTGGATTTATGGGGCTTTATTCATAAAAAAAAGGGGGGTTTTCAACACTTCGGACAATAACTCAAAAAGGCTTTCACCAATATCCATGAAACTTTGGTGAATTGTTTATATCTATTGATGTAAGCTCCCTTTTAATTTTTATAAATTTCAGATAAACATTTCCGTGTTATGAATTTTTATGCTTAAAAAAGTGGGGATTTTCCAATTTTGGGACAATAACTAACACTTTCACAAAATTTTATGCAACTTTGATAAATTGTTTATATCTATTGACATAAGCTCCCTTTCCATTTTTATAAATTTTAGATTTTACGTTTTCTTAAGTAATGAATTTTTATACTTAAAAAAGGGGGATTTTATGAAACTTTGGTGAATTTATTAATGTAACATCCCTTTTGATTAGTATATATATTTCTAGTTGATCATATAAATTCATTTAAAGCATAAAAGACAAGTTAAAAGAGCAACGGGCGTATGCGCAGCCCTTTATTGTTTCTTATTATAAATTCTCAGCTTAAATTTTAGTAAAAACTTATTTTTTCTGTTATCTACAGAAATGAGAATTTTTAAGTTGGATTTTCAGATAACCAAGTTTTATTTAACACATTTGACATACACATCTGTAAACATATTCTGCTGAGAGTCCATTCAAATCCATAGATTTTTTCCCAAAAAAAAACCTTTATGTTGTTGAAACAAAAATTTCTAATTAAATGATGTTCAATAATCATATGGTCACTAACTTTGTTTCTGGTGTATTAACCAATCTGTTACATTGAAAAATTGTCATTTTACAGCCTACCAGGGGGTGAGGTAACTGTTATTTCAACTTTTTGTGGGTTTTTTTTTTAATGTCCCATTTATGGGCATTATGTTTCTGATCTGTGCTTCCATTTGTTCGTCCGTTCTTCCATTCGTCCATCTGTCACACTTCAGGTTAAAGTTTTTGGTCGAGGTAGTTTTTAATGAAGTTTAAGTCCTATCACCTTGAAACTTAGTACACATGTTCCCTATGATATGATCTTTTTAATTTTAATGCCAAATTAGAGAGATTTTCTCCCATTTTCACAGTCCACTGAACATAGAAAATGATAGTGTAGATTGGGCATCAGTGTACTGGGGACGCAATTTTGTTTTCACCTAGATCACCACTTTGAATGATGCATATTGTTAAAATGAAGTCGGTGGCCGTATTATTTTACATCATTAAAATAGAAATTTTTGCTTTAAATTAGAAATTTATGGATTGAAATTGAAATTTGATGTCAGATTTTAAAACAAATTTATGAAGATTTTTGCAGATTTAATGGGAGTGGTCCATAATGGGAACAAAAAAAACTTTGTTAAAAGTTAAGCAACATTAATGTGAATAAGACATGAATCAAAGTGTGAATAGCTAAAAGAAATTTAGGGATCACCAATAGGAAGGGAACAAATATCAAGCAAAACCAGGTAAGAAAAAAAGACAATAGAAATAAACATTAATTTTATATTAAGATTCCATGACTCAAGTGTGTAAAGGCAACTCATCTTTAAAAAGACCCAACAAATCAGTCTCTGGCCCACAGCATTGCTAGCTATTTGAATGAAAAAATTGTCAAGTCACCTTCACAGGAACAGATAAAGGCATCACCAATTTAAAATCCAAACAGAAGGATCTTTTTGAAAAGAAAACAACACTCAAAGAATTGACTAGACAAATTAAAAAGTAACTCCACCACTTCAATCCATAACTAAGATCATTAACCCCAAATGTATTACACCTGAACAAAGACACTTTGAATGCAAAAAACCCTTTTACAAGTTGTACCTAAGCTACAGATTACTACCTTTGTAGCTCAAACAACTCCATTGGATTATATTCTGAACCTAAAAAATTCAAAATAAAATTGTACGGATATCTCCTGGTAGAAGCCCAACTTAAAACAGAAAATCACCAAACCATACTTATTGCAGTGATAGGTTAAAAACTTCACAAGTGGCAGTAATTCAACATTATGCTTGCATATTAGATTATAAGTAACAAAAAAAAGAGTGACCAAGAGAACTCCCTGTACACACAATTTAAAACCTTTTTCATAATATTAGAAATTTTTAATTCCATTTTTAGTTCATATTCCAAACCTCTTGAGTGTGCACCTGAAAAATTGATTGCATGAGCTATTCCTACACAGAAGCTATTTCCTCTTGTTACCTTTTGTTTTGTGTACATCATGTGTAACTACTTAATGATACGAAAAGCAAATGGTTCAAAAACGTTTAAAAAAAATATGTTGATTCAAATTTAAAAAAACCAACATACATTTATTATCACTATTGTTTATTCTGATCAACATGCCAATTATCAGGTTGGCTGTACTTGGTATCATCATTAGGTGTTCGCTCACATGGGGTGTGACAAAGGGGTGCTAATTTCTAAAATCCAGCTGCTTTTTATTTTATTTTCCCACAAACTTTGTTTCCTTCTTTTCCACAGATCCCACTTTTTTACCCCCTTTATCCCATATCCCAAAAGCGTGTCATCGGATTCACCATCTCTTCATTACATTCAATTGTGTGGGAAAATATATAATTTTGTAAAAGAATTGCCTCTGAATAAAATGTTTCACAAGTTTTTGTCACCCATAACTATACTTAATCTATTGATGCCATAATGTTTTGTTACATCACATCAACTCTAAATTGAATTCTTTCACCAAATGTGGTTACTAAAATTAGGACCTTATTATATGTACAAAAGTTACATGAATGACAGAAAGAAAACAGACTTATTATTACCTTTTATTGGTGTCCCTGCGATTTTACTTTGAAAGGAATTGGTGTCCCTGCGATTTTACTTTGAAAGGAAAGTTTTGTGCTTTGAAAGTCCACGACTTTAGAAAGCATATTTGACATTAGAACAAGTAGGCCGTGTTCTTTTTGTCACATTTTGTTCACGCATCATTGTAAATATAATGGAAATTGATGAGACTGTTGCACGAATGAGAGGTTTAGTGCTATAAAAACAGGTTCAATATTTCACTTGACTGGGCGGAGTCTATTATTTTGACCAGTCCATCTATAGACAGGTGTTTCCAGTCGGAAACCCCGTTGAAATAGAACAATAGAATCAAAGCTCTTTGTTAGAGAAGGCGATAAATGCTTACTGTAATGTTTACTAAAGTGACAAAAATTTTAAAAGTTAATAGAAACAAACAAAATTACAATTTTCTTCTCAATTACGAAGTGTTTTATTTCAAAAACACCATTTGCATAAGATTTAAATTTACATAGTTAAGAAGAACAATTATATATCAAGTCGACGACATGGGTATCTGTCAAGTTGGATGTATAAAATGCATAACCTCCGATTTAAAAAAAAACTTACCACGGACAGAAAACAAATCAATCTATTAGTTAAGTAATTTTCGTGTCTGCACTTCCATTATGTGACTCTAGAAAAAATTCCAAAAAATGGGTAACAATTGTATCGAAAAGAGAAAATCGAGTGCACCTTTTTATGTTAGGGCGTGTTTGAGTTGAATATTTTGTCTTGATATCGTACAAAGCAAGAATATTTCATACATCGTCTCGCTTCAGATTCTATCATTTTTATATATCAAAGCTACAGGTTGACTTTATAACATAAAAAAAATCACAGTGCTAAAAGATGAAATATATGGGTCAAGTGAAATACCTATCTAATGAATCACAAAAACAGAGTAGGTGTGTTCGAATAGCTATTTTTTTACTGAAAGTACTTTACGACAGTCTTTCAAGTTGGATGATGAAAATGCATATCTTCGAAAAATTATACTTTTTTGTGTGTGAAAACTAGGGTTTATAGTCTTCAACCACTAAAAAAAATCTAGTCTGCCCTTCCACGAAATACTTAATTAGATTTTTTTTAAATGTTTATGAATTTTCGAAAATTCCACCTGACAACCGATCAGACAATAGTTTTAAGTTGAATCAATGCAGACAAGATCATTAACTGATGCTCATTAGCTGGTTGATACATTTGTCTTTTAAAATACAACTGACATATAAGGATCGTAATGGTGCAATATGGATAAATGTATCGGTTTCCGAGAGCAAAATTGGCAGAGCGTCATCCCTACAATGGCTTCCATTTCTACGATTGTGAAAATGAACTGGCGTAATGGGGAGATAGTTTTGATGAAGTAGAATCCTGACTGTTTCTGAATAAACTCATCAAATAAATGCCCAGTTGTTCGTCACATATCATGTACACTCAGTTCATTTGTATATCGGTTTGGTGACACTGAAAGGTGATTAGAAATCAATAACAATTATAACGGCCATCATCCTTATCACACACATCTTCAAATAGACTGTCTTTATGCAAATTAAAACGTAAGCTCCGCCCGATCAGTTGAAATAACATTAATTGGTAATAATAGATTGAAGCTAAAATCGTTATATTGCTCTCAAACCTCTTGGTTAGACATATGGACATAATGTGTTGTTACTGTTATTGTTAATAAACAAAAACAAAATGTGACCTCTTGGAACTAAATTATGATCAATTATAAGTCGAGTTTCTTTTTTAACATTTTACATAGTTTGGGAGGCTAATTAGATTTTCCAAATTACTATTGATATGATGTTAGTAACCCCAAGTGAGGTTGCTGATTTAGTTCCCAAACAATATAATATAGATAAATTTTTAAAGTTCTAAATTTGTAATGATAGTAGAAATTATTGTATACTTATTTTGTAAAAATATCACAACTCTGCTATGTGAGCATTATTTCAATAAGATCATGAGAGAACATATTATGCACAGTCAGATATTTAGTTTCTCATGCTTTAAGTCGTACTAAACTTCACTTTTCCAGTTTCCACTTCTTTTTTAGGATTCTGATATTTGTAAAAATTCCAAATGTCTCTATTCTTCAATGATAATAATGGAGTTCATTTTCACTGGAGTCGTTTGCATCACAGTATATCCCTTGTGTGTCATTGCTGTATATGAAGTCTTCTTCTATCTCATATTCCTCAATCAGCTTGTTTGAATTACCTCATCATCATATTAGTGTAACTGTTTATTACTGGAGTTTTTATAAGGCGACACAACAGCAACTGAAAAAGGCAACAATGTTCTTTGCTCCCAAAGAATGGGCAAATATATGTGTTTGTCACATATTATTCAGTTATAAATTCCTTAAATGTTGTTCAAAGTTAAACAAATTAACACATTGTATACCTCATTCAAAATCTCGTAATATCTAATTCACAGGTTGGTTCAGTGCAAAGCAGCTGGGGTTTTGTTTTTGGGTTGACTAAGAAAGATTAGTTTTTCTGGTTTTCCCAAAACAAATTTGTTTCTTTGCATGTCCTTTTTGGTCATATGGCTCCATTCGTATCAATTATTTATACATCGTTGTCTTTCAAACTTTCCTAAAGAAGATCAGTCTAATCTGAACAAGCCAGATTTATGAAGTGTAATTTTTGTTCTCACATGCGCACTAACAATGTTCCTTGATCTATGAAGCAAATTGGATTGAACTAAAACTTGGCATAACACTTGTTATCATAAGACAAGGGCATGTTTGTCTGATCAAGATATGTATGTAATAGTTATTACAATCTAAGTTTAGACGTCCTCAAATGCAGTGGTGATGGTAGGAAATCGTATTCTTCATTGAATGCTTCCGTACAAGGTATGACAGGAGTGTATAGCTATATGTGAGGCTTCCGAAATAAAAATTAATTTAATAGTGACATGTACTTATGGCACATGCAAAAAGCTTTAAAAATGCCGTTTTTTTTTATACAATAGTCTTGATTTGATTTGAAAAGAATGATCAGGACATGATAATAATGGGAACGCACGTATAAATTATGGACGTCACGGACAATTGGTCTGAGTCGTTACATTTCTCAAGAGAGAAAGTCTCTTTGATAACAAACATAGACATCGAAGACGCAATTCAACTTATTATTTTCTATCTTACATCATATCAAGGAAAATATTGACAAAGGACTGAAATGAAGAGAGAAGTTATCTCTTACAACAAACAAACAAAAATTTGGATACGCCCATTCGCAGGAGGTGCGTGCATAAACAAGAGACTTCTAATGGTTACGCACCTGATCTCTCTCCTTTTAGAGTTCATGCGATTCCCTTGGATTTTTGTTGTATATTGTTGTTGTTTTGTTGTCTCGTTATCTAAACGATTTACATAGTTGGATATCGGTAAACTACTGTCGCCTTAAAATATATAGAATATCTCACAATTCAAATTTGATACCAAGCCGTCGCACTTAGTCTTATACTTTCTGGTTTCTGAAATATTTTGCGCACTGTGTAGAATATAAACTATTTGTTTAAAAATACGAATAATTTGACCCCTTTATTTTTGTTTCGATATTCATATGCTATTTCTCATCTAGATGTTGTTCTGGTAACAGTCGAAATTTCATCTATATTAATCTGGTTTTCTCTGTTAGAACACTTACGAAACCGATCTTCTGCATTCTTGTGGTGACAAAATAGCTGTTAAATAGTTCCTGTAACATAACTCATCTAAAGAAAATAAACTATTAAAAAAAAATTAAAAAAATACGACGATAGCCATACGTTTGTAAGACAAGTTAGGGTCTCGGTGGCCGAGTGGACTAAGTTGTTACTTGAAATCACTATCCAGACAACACTGAGGTTGTAAGTTCGAACCCCGCTCATGCGGGTGCACTCGACTCCAATCTTAATTGACTAGGATTGTCAGTTTTCCTATCGAAGGTCGGTGCTTTTCTTTGGGCACTCCGGCTTCCTCCATCAATAAAAACTGGCCGCCACGAAATAGCCTAAATGCGGTGCTTAAAACTGGCGTTAAAACACCAAAAAATCACATCAAGTTGTAAGACAAGTTGACATGTATTCATGAGACAAAACAATTTGTTCACTGCGTAATATTCCGCTGTTTAATTAACTGTCCCTCACTACTTCAGTGTATTTGTCAATATACTTTTCTTGTGGAAGCCATGGCCGAATTAGTATATTTGTAATAAAAGGCATTAGAATAGGTGAGGAGATTTCGTGACCACCTAAGCACACAGAAGCTGGCCAGTTTTTCGT